>JAJOZX010007725.1:15000-211954 GCA_023014485.1 Bathynomus jamesi | reverse complement strand
AGAGAGAGAGGAGAGAGAGAGAGAGAGAGAGGAAGAGAGAGAGAGAGAGAGAGAGAGAGAGAGAGTTACAAGGAGTTACAAGGAAAAGAAGTACCTCAAAAGGCCTTGCGGCCCATACCGAGGAGGTACCAATGGCAACGGGTGCCACGGAAAATTTTCTACACACTCAAAGAGTGTGCAAAATTTGGTCTAACCTTTTCTTGAACTGATCCACAGAGGAACTGTTCACAACTTCCGAAGGTAACCTGTTCCATGTGTCACAGATCTTATACGTAACGTAATTCCCACACACACTAGTCCTAAACCGTTTCAAATCCAACTTCCAACCATTGTTGCGAGTTGGGTTATCATTTAAACTAAACATACTTCTAAAATCGACATCGTTGAACCCTCGTAAGAGCTTGAAAACCTCGATCAGTTGACCGCGCAGCCTCCGAGTTTCAAGCGAAAACAAGTTCAGGGCGCGTAACCGTCGATTGTAGCCCATATGCCTAACGGAAGGGATCAACTTTGTGGCCCTCGCCTGCACTCGCTCCAGCCTCTCAATATCTTTCCTGAGGGTGGGCGACCAGAACTGCACAGCATACTCCAGGTACGGCCGAACAAGGGAATTGTACAGTGAGAGCACAATCTCCTTGTTCCGAAACTGAAATTGCCTCCTGATATAACCCAATAGTTTCTGGGCTTTCTTTTCCACCTCTACACACTGTTTCGTAAACTTAAGGTCGCTGCTAATTAGCACACCCAAGTCCTTTTCTAAATCAGTCACCTCGATATTACTGCCCAACATCGAGTAGTCCGACTTGGGATTGGCGTAGCCAATGTGCATCACTTTGCATTTACCCAAGTTAAACGGCATTTGCCATTTTTCGGACCACTCTCCTATCCTACCTAGGTCCGCACGCAGTTCCTCGATCGCTTCGGGCGTCCCAACATTGGCCCCAAGCTTGGTGTCATCAGCGAATTTGGCGATCCGACTGACGATGCCACCGTCGATATCATTTATGTAAATGGTAAACAACAGTGGCCCCAAAACGGAACCCTGAGGAACCCCACTAGTGACCGAGGCCCAACCCGAACTAGCCCCTTTAATTACCACCCTCTGCCGCCTATTCCTCAGCCAGTTTTCAATCCACCTACCTATTTCCCCACCGATACCCAGCGCGCGCACTTTCGCCATTAGCCGGCGGTGAGGTACCTTATCAAAGGCTTTCTGAAAGTCGAGATAAAGTATATCAATCGCCCTACTCTTATCGTACTCACTCAACATGACGTGGAAAAACTCGAGCAAGTTGGTGAGACACGACCTATGCCGTCTAAACCCATGTTGGGAGTCCCCAAGCAGCTTGTAGGAATCCAAATGGTCAACGATTCTATCAGCTATTATCCTTTCTAATAATTTACCTACAACTGAAGTGAGACTAATAGGACGATAGTTCCCTGGACTTTCGTGATCCCCTTTCTTAAAGATAGGGGTCACGTTGGCCTCCCTCCAGTCGCCAGGCACCTGGCCCATCTCCAACGATTTGTTGAAGACTGTAGCCAGGTGGGGAGCCACCTGGTCGCGCACTTCTCGCAAAACACTGGGGAGAAACTGGTCTGGCCCAGGAGCCTTAAACGCGCTCAGTTTGTCTATTCTATGAGCAACGACTGTCGCGGTACATCTAACACTATCCAGGCCAGCACCTTCGTGCCTCACAGCTGGCTCGGGGATGACGCGGGTATCCTCCCTGGTGAACACTCCCGCAAAGTACTCATTAAGCACATTAGCGATGTCCGCGTCGGAGGTCCGCAGAACGCCGCTTCCGTCCTTTAAAGGACCTATCATGCTTCTAATGGGCTTTCTACTATTAACATAACTGAAGAACTCCTTAGGGTTCCCTTGCAGAGGCTTGCCACCCGTAGTTCTTCGTTACGTTTCGCTAGCCTAACCTTCGCCTTCACTTCCCTACACAGGCGGACATACGCTTCAGTGTTCTCGTGGGAACGATTGGCCTTCGCCCTCCTATACGCTACTTTCCTATTTCGGATAGCCGAAGCGATGCCACAATTGAACCACTTAGGCTGCGTTGAAGCAGGGGTGACCGGTTTTGAGGGTATGGCAGCAGACTGCAGCACCATAAACTCATCCCGGAATGCACTCCACACTCCCTCAACATCGCCGCCAACCTCTAACCCCATCTCTCCTACGCTATCCCTGAGGCTAACAAAGTTCGCCCGCCGGAGATCGAGCTTACTGCCTCTCGAGTTACTACGCTTCACCCGAGGGACGCACACACGGAACCTAATAAGACTGTGATCACTCCCGCCCAACGATTCGTCAACGGTGAGGCCAGTGACGAGGTTGTCTTCGGTCGTGAACACTAAGTCCAGAACGCTTTCGCCTCGTGTAGGCTCGTTGACCCACTGAGTGAGGAAGTTCTCATCAGCAAAGTCAACTAGCCTCCTCCCTTCAGCATCGGCAGTCCTGTTTTCCCACTTTATGCCGCGACAGTTGAAGTCTCCTAAAACTACACACACCCTATCCCCTAGCAGGCTACTGAGTTCGGTGTACAGGGCTGTATCTCCTCGAGGAGGAGATGCGGAGGTCTGTACACCAAGATTAACCTATAGTTCGTCCCTCCCACGTTCAGATCGACGCCAAGCAGCTCCCGTTCCGACCGGAACTGGCAGTCAACCGGACTCAACTTGTCCCTCACGTATATTAGTACCCCACCCCCCTCCCCACGGGTGCGGTCTTTGCGAAACATTCTATACCCGGGAATTTCGAACTCCCCAACGTAGTCCCTACGATCAATATGAATCCAGGACTCGGTGATAGCAACGATATCCTGGTATTCTGATGCTAAGAGCGCCCGTAGCTCGCGAAACTTGTTCCTAATTGACCTAGCATTAAAAAGCATTGCACGGAGGGAGCCTTCCCTATTCTGACCGCCCCCTAGCACGACCCGTTTCCCGAACAGCCAGGGCTGTCGGGAGTCGAAGAGCCCCTCACTATTGCTGTTGGAGGGGGACTACCTGCTGGGGGAGGGGGACTAGCTGCTGGGGGAGGGGGACTAGCTGCTGGGGGAGGGGGACTAGCTGGGGGAGGGGGACTATCTGCTGGGGGAGGGGGACTATCTGCTGGGGGAGGGGGACTAACTGCTGGGGGAGGGGGACTAACTGCTGGGGGAGGGGGCTAACTGCTGGGGGAGGGGGGCTAACTGCTGGGGGAGTAGGTTTAACCGTTTGGGGAGCAGGATCAATTGCTGGTTTGGGGGGTCTTAGTTTAAAAAGATTATACAAATTAATGTTCAGTAAATCACCATACTTCTTTTTCCCCTTCTGGTTAAAATGTATCCCGTCCGAACCATAGTATTCCCCATTTCCGTGGAATGTAGGCCAAAAATCGACAAACTTTAGGCCTTTTTCATCACACATGCGTTTAACTCTTTTATTTATGCTAATGGCTTTACTTAGAGTATAGTCACTAGCACGCATTCGAGGGAGAATTCCTACGACCATACCCATGTCTGTCCTATCCCTAACCTTGTCAGTTAGGTTCTTAAATTCTTTAATAATGGGCTCTGTCTGCCCTCCTGTCCCTCCCATAAAAACGTCATTGCCACCAACATGGACAATGATAGGGCAACTCTTATTTTTGATATTAATTTTGCCTAATTCCCTATTAATTATCTGGCTTGTGGCACCCGGAAAACATCGGAGCTTTCTCTTGGTCGCCCGTCTTGCTCCGAAAAAATCCCCTTGATTCCTTACCATAGAATCCCCAATTAAAAGGATTCATCCTCCTCATCAGCAAGTAAGTGAAACTTATTTTTGATGGTAATGGGTTCCAAATCCTTATGTTTTGGTTTTGGTTTGGAGGGTCTTTTATTTTTGACCAATTTGAATTCTTGGTCCTCCGTTCCATTTTCCGGAATGGTCACCGTGTTTTCCAAGCGTGCCACGCTTTGCTCTAGATGCTTAATTTTACAATTTAAATCTGCTTGTTTGTTTTTAGTTTGATCTTGTCTACTGGGATGGATTTCCAGTGCTACGAGCCTAGCTTCAAGCTTTTTCTAATTCCTTTAGCTCTTTCACTTCCTTTTCGTGGTTGTCTCTAAGTTTACAAAACAAACATATACTAAGGGATGTGATATCGCTGATACTACCTTCGGGGAAGTCAACGCACCAATGATTAACTTTACATTTAAAGCATTCTGCTTTCAATTTAGCTGGCCCTGTCATATTTTTATTTTTTATTTTTTTATTTTTTTTTTTTTACGTTAATTTAAATAATACAATATGTTCCTTTTAATTAATACGATACGTTACTTTTAAATAATACAATATGCTACTTTAATTATTATAACGAATGGTGAGAGGGGTAATGGTGAGTTCCGAAGTAAACACGTGTTACAGACCGGAAACTGAGTTGAATACAGAATTGAATGGAACCTGTGGGTTGCCGTTAGTAACAATGCAGTCTGATATTAATTTAAATAATAATAAATGCTATTTTAATTAGTATATTGGTTAGTGAGGAGGATTGGTGAATGCCGAATACGAATAATTAGTATATTGTTAGTGAGGGAGGATTGGTGAATGCCGAAATACGAAATAAACACGCGCAGACGAGTGGCACGTGTTTCAGACCGGAAATGGAATTGAATACGGAACTGAATGGGATGTGTAGGGAGCCGTTTATAACAATGCAGAATGATGTTACTTTAAATAATATAATATGTTATTTTAATTTTACAACGGATCGTGGGAGAGAGTAGTGAATGCGGGAGATGACCTGCGAGAGCACGTGTTACAGACCGGAAATGGACCTGCGAGAGCACGTGTAAGACCGGAAACGGAAATAGACTCGAACATACAAATCTTACTATGTAACTCGTCTGAAAATGCAATCTGTAACTACCGTCTAAAACAATGCAAACTTATTTCATTTTAACTTTCCCAGAGAAATTCAGCCGAAAAAAACAGAATATAAACAATATGGAATTATGTTCGTTAACCGGAAAAGGAGTAAATTAAGTATAATTAATAATAAATTGTCTAATTATTAAGCATATAGAGAGAGAGAGAGAGACGGAAGAGAGAGAGAGAGAGAGACGGGAAGAGAGAGAGAGAGAGAGACGGAAAGAGAGAGAGAGAGAGACGGGAGAGAGAGAGAGAGAGGGAAGAGAGAGAGAGAGAGAGAGACGGGAAGAGAGAGAGAGAGAGAGACGGGAAGAGTTACAAGGAGTTACAAGGAAAAGAAGTACCTCAAAAGGCCTTGCGGCCCATACCGAGGAGGTACCAATGGCAACGGGTGCCAGGGAAAATTTTGTGAAAGTTTATTTTTCTTTCAACTATCCTAGCAGTAGTAGAAAACTGGATTGAAAAGTAGAAGGCTCTCTCCCCACCCTCCGCTCCCTCCCTGCCAGAGCAGTACGGAAAAAGGTTGAAGAAAATACCTTGACCCTGGAAAAGTAGCCAAGGAACTTTACAGGAAAGTGGAGAATATATAAATAGCTCTATATTTAGTTTGCTCACAGAGACACCGTGCAAGCGAACTCCTGCAGAGTTTTCTTATGTTTTAATCTTAAACTATCAACGTGTTAAAGTAATTCCCACATATACTAGTCCTAAATCGTTTCAAATCCAACTTCTAACCATTGTTGCGAGTTGGGTTATCATTTGAACTAAACATGTTTCTAAAATCGACATCTTTGAACCCGCGTCACGTAAGCGTCGATTGTAGCCCATATGCCTAACGAAAGGGATTAACTTTGTGGCATTTTTCGCGAGTTTCCAATCCACCTACCTACTTCCCCACCAATACCCAGCGCGCGCACTTCGGCCATTAGCCGGCAGTGAGGTACCTTATCAAAGGCCTTCTAATCAATCGCCTTACTCTTATCATACTCACTCAACATGACGTAGAAAAACTCGAGCATGATGGTGAGACACGACCTATGCCGTCTAAACCCATGTTGGAGTCCCCAAGTAGCTTGTAGGAATCCAAATGGTCAACAATCCTACTCGCTATTATCCCCTCTAAATATTTACCTACAACTGAAGTTAAATGGTGTTATTTATAGAGGTTCCAAGCCTCTCTTCCCACGCATGAGATAGCAGTAGCGTCCTAATCGTAACAGTAGAGAAAAAGACAATACTAAAAGTTTTTCTTTTTTCTTTGCAGTCAGAAGAGAACATCCCTAACCTAAGCTAAAAGGACCTAAAGGAATTGGCAGCCAATTTCTCTAGAATCCCACGACTCGGGACCGGAGGTCTGTCACACCCCAAGTATAAAGTTTACAACACCCAGAAGGAACGTGCATAACCTTTATACACCCTGCGGGGTGCATAACCTTTATACCCCCTGCGGGGGGAAGAGAGAGAGAGAGAGACGGGAAGAGGAGTTACAAGGAGTTACAAGGAAAAGAAGTACCTCAAAAGGCCTTGCGGCCCATACCGAGGAGGTACCAATGGCAACGGGTGCCACGGAAAATTTTCTACACACTCAAAGAGTGTGCAAAATTTGGTCTAACCTTTTCTTGAACTGATCCACAGAGGAACTGTTCACAACTTCCGAAGGTAACCTGTTCCATGTGTCACAGATCTTATACGTAACGTAATTCCCACACACACTAGTCCTAAACCGTTTCAAATCCAGCTTCCAACCATTGTTGCGAGTTGGGTTATCATTTAAACTAAACATACTTCTAAAATCGACATCGTTGAACCCTCGTAAGAGCTTGAAAACCTCGATCAGTTGACCGCGCAGCCTCCGAGTTTCAAGCGAAAACAAGTTCAGGGCGCGTAACCGTCGATTGTAGCCCATATGCCTAACGGAAGGGATCAACTTTGTGGCCCTCGCCTGCACTCGCTCCAGCCTCTCAATATCTTTCCTGAGGTCGGCGACCAGAACTGCACAGCATACTCCAGGTACGGCCGAACAAGGGAATTGTACAGTGAGAGCACAATCTCCTTGTTCCGAAACTGAAATTGCCTCCTGATATAACCCAATAGTTTCTGGGCTTTCTTTTCCACCTCTACACACTGTTTCGTAAACTTAAGGTCGCTGCTAATTAGCACACCCAAGTCCTTTTCTAAATCAGTCACCTCGATATTACTGCCCAACATCGAGTAGTCCGACTTGGGATTGGCGTAGCAATGTGCATCACTTTGCATTTACCCAAGTTAAACGGCATTTGCCATTTTTCGGACCACTCTCCTATCCTACCTAGGTCCGCACGCAGTTCCTCGATCGCTTCGGGCGTCCCAACATTGGCCCCAAGCTTGGTGTCATCAGCGAATTTGGCGATCCGACTGACGATGCCACCGTCGATATCATTTATGTAAATGGTAAACAACAGTGGCCCCAAAACGGAACCCTGAGGAACCCCACTAGTGACCGAGGCCCAACCCGAGAGAGAGAGACGGGAAGAGAGAGAGAGAGAGAGACGGAAAGAGAGAGAGAGAGAGAGACGGGAAGAGAGAGAGAGAGACAGACGGGAAGAGAGAGAGAGAGAGAGAGGGAAGAGAGAGAGAGAGAGACGGGAAGAGAGAGAGAGAGAGAGAGAGAGAGGGGAAGAGAGAGAGAGAGAGAGACGGGAAGAGAGAGGAGAGAGAGAGAGAGACGGGAAGAGAGAGAGAGAGAGAGGGGAAGAGAGAGAGAGAGAGAGAGAGAGACGGGAAGAGAGAGAGAGAGAGAGAGAGACGGGAAGAGAGAGAGAGAGAGAGGGGAAGAGAGAGAGAGAGAGAGAGAGGGGAAGAGAGAGAGAGAGAGAGAGAGAGGGGAAGAGAGAGAGAGAGAGAGAGAGACGGGAAGAGAGAGAGAGAGAGAGACGGGAAGAGAGAGAGAGAGAGAGAGAGACGGGAAGAGAGAGAGAGAGAGAGAGACGGGAAGAAGAGAGAGAGAGAGAGAGACGGGAAGAGAGAGAGAGAGAGAGAGGGGAAGAGAGAGAGAGAGAGAGAGGGGAAGAGAGAGAGAGAGAGAGAGGGGAAGAGAGAGAGAGAGAGAGAGAGACGGGAAGAGAGAGAGAGAGAGAGACGGGAAGAGAGAGAGAGAGAGAGACGGGAAGAGAGAGAGAGAGAGAGACGGGAAGAGAGAGAGAGAGAGAGACGGGAAGAGAGAGAGAGAGAGAGACGGGAAGAGAGAGAGAGAGAGAGAGACGGGAAAGAGAGAGAGAGAGAGAGACGGGAAGAGAGAGAGAGAGAGAGACGGGAAGAGAGAGAGAGAGAGAGACGGGAAGAGAGGAGAGAGAGAGACGGGAAGAGAGAGAGAGAGAGAGACGGGAAGAGAGAGAGAGAGAGAGACGGGAAGAGAGAGAGAGAGAAGAAGAGACGAAGAGAGAGAGAGAGACAGACGGGAAGAGAGAGAGAGAGAGAGACGGGAAGAGAGAGAGAGAGAGAGACGGGAAGAGAGAGAGAGAGAGAGACGGGAAGAGAGAGAGAGAGAGACGGGAAGAGAGAGAGAGAGAAGAGACGGGAAGAGAGAGAGAGAGAGAGACGGGAAGAGAGAGAGAGAGAGAGACGGGAAGAGAGAGAGAGAGAGAGGGGAACAGAGAGAGAGAGAGAGGGAAGAGAGAGAGGGGAAGAGAGAGAGGGAAGAGAGAGAGGGGAAGAGAGAGAGAGAGAGAGGGGAAGAGAGAGAGAGAGAGAGGGGAAGAGAGAGAGGGGAAGAGAGAGAGAGAGAGAGGGGAAGAGAGAGAGAGAGAGAGGGGAAGAGAGAGAGGGGAAGAGAGAGAGAGAGAGAGGGGAAGAGAGAGAGGGGAAGAGAGAGAGAGAGAGAGGGGAAGAGAGTTACAAGGAGTTACAAGGAAAAGAAGTACCTCAAAAGGCCTTGCGGCCCATACCGAGGAGGTACCAATGGCAACGGGTGCCAGGGAAAATTTTGTCTTTCAAACTATGCTAGCAGTAGTAGAAAACTGGATAGAAAAGTAGAAGGCTCTCTCCCCACCCTCCGCTCCCTCCCTGCCAGAGGCAGGTACGGAAAAAGGTTGAAGAAAATACCTTGACCCTGGAAAAGTAGCCAAGGAAATTTTACAGGAAAGTGGAGAATATATAAATAGCTCTATATTAGCTTGCTCACAGAGACACCGAGCAAGCGAACTCCTGCAGAGTTTTCTGAGATTTTAATCTTAAACTATGAGTGTGTTCTGTGCTTTGCCTAGCCTATTTTTAAACAGATTTACACTTTGACTGGAAACATCCTCTGAGGGAAGTTGGTTCCAGATATCAACTATTTTACAGGAAAAGAAATTTCCGCAGACTGAGTCCTAAATGTCTTTACACACTCAAATAGTGTGCAAATTTCGTCTAACCTTTTCTTGAACTGATCCACAGAAGGAACTGTTCACAACTTCCGAAGGTAACCTGTTCCATGTTTCACAGATCTTATACGTAACGTAATTCCCACACACACTAGTCCTAAACCGTTTCAAATCCAACTTCCAACCATTGTTGCGAGTTGGGTTATCATTTAAACTAAACATACTTCTAAAATCGACATCGTTGAACCCTCGTAAGAGCTTGAAAACCTCGATCAGTTGACCGCGCAGCCTCCGAGTTTCAAGCGAAAACAAGTTCAGGGCGCGTAACCGCGATTGTAGCCCATATGCCTAACGGAAGGGATCAACTTTGTGGCCCTCGCCTGCACTCGCTCCAGCCTCTCAATATCTTTCCTGAGGGTGGGCGACCAGAACTGCACAGCATACTCCAGGTACGGCCGAACAAGGGAATTGTACAGTGAGAGCACAATCTCCTTGTTCCGAAACTGAAATTGCCTCCTGATATAACCCAATAGTTTCTGGGCTTTCTTTTCCATCTCTACACACTGTTTCGTAAACTTAAGGTCGCTGCTAATTAGCACACCCAAGTCCTTTTCTAAATCAGTCACCTCGATATTACTGCCCAACATCGAGTAGTCCGACTTGGGATTGGCGTAGCCAATGTGCATC
Source organism: Bathynomus jamesi (assembly GCA_023014485.1). Taxonomy (NCBI): domain Eukaryota; kingdom Metazoa; phylum Arthropoda; class Malacostraca; order Isopoda; family Cirolanidae; genus Bathynomus; species Bathynomus jamesi. The sequence continues at coordinate 202,019 of JAJOZX010007725.1, read as the reverse complement.
ACTTTGCATTTACCCAAGTTAAACGGCATTTGCCATTTTTCGGACCATCTCCTATCCTACCTAGGTCCGCACGCAGTTCCTCGATCGCTTCGGGCGTCCCAACATTGGCCCCAAGCTTGGTGTCATCAGCGAATTTGGCGATCCGACTGACGATGCCACGTCGATATCATTATGTAAATGGTAAACAACAGTGGCCCCAAAACGGAACCCTGAGGAACCCCACTAGTGACCGAGGCCCAACCCGAACTAGCCCTTTAATTACCACCCTCTGCCGCCTATTCCTTAGCCAGTTTTCAATCCACCTACCTATTTCCCCACCGATACCCAGCGCGCGCACTTTCGCCATTAGCCGGCGGTGAGGTACCTTATCAAAGGCTTTCTGAAAGTCGAGATAAAGTATATCAATCGCCCTACTCTTATCGTACTCACTCAACATGACGTGGAAAAACTCGAGCAAGTTGGTGAGACACGACCTATGCCGTCTAAACCCATGTTGGGAGTCCCCAAGCAGCTTGTAGGAATCCAAATGGTCAACGATTCTATCAGCTATTATCCTTTCTAATAATTTACCTACAACTGAAGTGAGACTAATAGGACGATAGTTCCCTGGACTTTCGTGATCCCCTTTCTTAAAGATAGGGGTCACGTTGGCCTCTCTCCAGTCACCAGGCACCTGGCCCATCTCCAACGATTTGTTGAAGACTGTAGCCAGGTGGGGAGCCCCTGGTCGCGCACTTCTCGCAAAACACTGGGGAGAAACTGGTCTGGCCCAGGAGCCTTAAACGCGCTCAGTTTGTCTATTCTATGAGCAACGACTGTCGCGGTACATCTAACACTATCCAGGTCAGCACCTGGAAGAGAGAGAGAGAGAGAGAGAGAGAGAGGGGAAGAGAGAGAGAGAGAGAGACGGGAAGAGAGAGAGAGAGAGAGACGAAGAAGAGTTACAAGGAGTTACAAGGAAAAGAAGGACCTCAAAAGGCCTTGCGGCCCATACCGAGGAGGTACCAATGGCAACGGGTGCCAGGGAAAATTTTGTCATTCAACTATGCTAGCAGTAGTAGAAAACTGGATAGAAAAGTAGAAGGCTCTCTCCCCACCCTCCGCTCCCTCCCTGCCAGAGGCAGGTACGGAAAAAGGTTGAAGAAAATACCTTGACCCTGGAAAAGTAGCCAAGGAAATTTTACAGGAAAGTGGAGAATATATAAATAGCTCTATATTTAGCTTGCTCACAGAGACCGAGCAAGCGAACTCCTGCAGTTGGTTCCAGATATTAACTATTTTATAGGAAAAGAAATTTCCGCAGACTGAGGTCCTAAATGTCTTTACACACTCAAATAGTGTGCAAGATTTCGTCTAACCTTTTCTTGAACTGATCCACAGAGGAACTGTTCACAACTTCCGAAGGTAACATGTTCCATGTGTCACAGATCTTATACGTAACGTAATTCCCACACACTAGTCCTAAACCGTTTCAAATCCAACTTCCAACCATTGTTGCGAGTTGGGTTATCATTTAAACTAAACATACTTCTAAAATCGACATCGTTGAACCCTCGTAAGAGCTTGAAAACCTCGATCAGTTGACCGCGCAGCCTCCGAGTTTCAAGCGAAAACAAGTTCAGGGCGCGTAACCGTCGATTGTAGCCCATATGCCTAACGGAAGGGATCAACTTTGTGGCCCTCGCCTGCACTCGCTCCAGCCTCTCAATATCTTTCCTGAGGGTGGGCGACCAGAACTGCACAGCATACTCCAGCTACGGCCGAACAAGGGAATTGTACAGTGAGAGCACAATCTCCTTGTTCCGAAACTGAAATTGCCTTCTGATATAACCCAATAGTTTCTGGGCTTTCTTTTCCACCTCTACACACTGTTTCGTAAACTTAAGGTCGCTGCTAATTAGCACACCCAAGAGAGAGAGAGGGGAAGAGAGAGAGAGAGAGAGGGAAGAGAGAGAGAGAGAGAGAGAGAGAGAGACGGGAAGAGAGAGAGAGAGAGAGAGAGAGAGAGAGAGAAGAGAGGGAAGAGAGAGAGAGGGAAGAGAGAGAGTTACAAGGAGTTACAAGGAAAAGAAGTACCTCAAAAGGCCTTGCGGCCCATACCGAGGAGGTACCATTGGCAACGGGTGCCAGGGAAAATTTTGTGAAAGTTTATTTTTCTTTCAACTATCCTAGCTTAGTAGAAAACTGGATAGAAAAGTAGAAGGCTCTCTCCCCACCCTCCGCTCCATCCCTGCCAGAGGCAGGTACGGAAAAAGGTTGAAGAAAATACCTTGACCCTGGAAAAGTAGCCAAGGAAATTTTACAGGAAAGTGGAGAATATATAAATAGCTCTATATTTAGCTTGCTCACAGAGACCGAGCAAGCGAACTCCTGCAGAGTTTTCTGAGGTTTTAATCTTAAACTATGAGTGTGTTCAGTACTTTGTCTAGCCTATTTTTAAACAGATTTACACTTTGACTGGAAACAACCTCTGAGGGAAGAGAGAGAGAGAGAGAAGATAGGAAGAGAGAGAGAGAGAGAGAGATAGGAAGAGAGAGTTACAAGGAGTTACAAGGAGTTACAAGGAAAAGAAGTACCTCAAAAGGCCTTGCGGCCCATACCGAGGAGGTACCAATGGCAACGGGTGCCAGGGAAAATTTTGTCTTTCAAACTATGCTAGCAGTAGTAGAAAACTGGATAGAAAAGTAGAAGGCTCTCTCCCCACCCTCCGCTCCCTCCCTGCCAGAGGCAGGTACGGAAAAAGGTTGAAGAAAATACCTTGACCCTGGAAAAGTAGCCAAGGAAATTTTACAGGAAAGTGGAGAATATATAAATAGCTCTATATTTAGCTTGCTCACAGAGACACCGAGCAAGCGAACTCCTGCAGAGTTTTCTGAGGTTTTAATCTTAAACTATGAGTGTGTTCTGTACTTTGTCTAGCCTATTTTTAAACAGATTTACACTTTGACTGGAAACATCCTCTGAGGGAAGTTGGTTCCAGATATCAACTATTTTACAGGAAAAGAATTTCCGCAGACTGAGGTCCTAAATGTCTTTACACACTCAAATAGTGTGCAAGATTTCGTCTAACCTTTTCTTGAACTGATCCACAGAGGAACTGTTCACAACTTCCGAAGGTAAGAGAGAGAGAGAGAGAGAGATAGGAAGAGAGAGAGAGAGAGAGAGATAGGAAGAGAGAGAGAGAGAAAGGAGAGAGAGAGAGAGAGATAGGAAGAGAGAGAGAGAGAGAGATAGGAAGAGAGAGAGAGAGAGAGATAGGAAGAGAGAGAGAGAGTAGAAGAGAGAGAGATAGGAAGAGAGAGAGAGAGAGAGAGAGAGAGAGATAGAGATCCCTGCTAGGGCATCCTGGCTACCAATCGTGGAAGGACGCGCCGCCACTGGGTCTCGAGCCGGACGCTTATAAACGTGTGTGCGTAATATTTTATGTGGGTATAGACGGGTGTGTACGTGCCAAAACGATGTATACACTGTGCCAACTGGCTGATAGTGCTTGGAGGCACTGGCTGATTAAATCGACTGGCTGATTAGGGGCCTATAAGACAACGTCCGCTCCGCTGAAGTCTTAATATGCGCTTGGCTCCTGTCAAGCGAACACCTCTTTTCCTCTCTCTCCTTCTCACCTCTCTTTCTCTTGGGGGATAACTCCGCCTCCAAGTTGTATAACCCTTGTTGCTCTTGCAACCACCCCCCTCCTCCCTTGGGGGGGGGGGGTTGGAACTCTTGCAACATTGATCAACATTTCCAATTGTATTGCACTCTCCTTTTGCACCCATACTACTGACATGCAACAAAGGAATGGTATTTTCAGCAGTTGCCCTCTGCAATCTCTTCGTCCTTTATTAATGATAATACTGAATGGTTCCTTATCTATTACAAGCAAAGTATTCGTTTATTTAATCCGACAGGTTCCGGTCGGTTTAATTATTTATTTCAGTTTAGCCTGACTTAATAGGAAAACACCTCTACAGAAATAAATATATCTCAAACAACTTTTTATATATCTAATGTGAGCAACTTTGATGATGAAACTCCAATTTCCTCTGTAATACTAATTCACTACTATAAATAGCTGTCGTGGGATGTAATCAGTATAGACGAATAAATGGTAAAATACCGTCGATCATTCATAACATGGAAAGATGAGGGTAGGGGAAAGGGGAAAAAGGGTACCGCCTGTTGAAATTCGAAAACTTGATTTATATTGACAGTGGCTTTTCATCCACAAAATTCACATCTGCAAATCGGTATACAGACTTGGGCTCGACGACATAATCAAATGAGCGCGGAGATAATACACTCGAACGGGATGAAGGATGATGTTGATATTTGGTCCAACGCACGAACGTCCCTGCATCGCCAGTCGATAATTGATTGGGAAACACACTGCACTTATGAAGCGTATGAGTAATTAAATAGTCGTATACATACCTAATTAAAAAAACTTCAATCGCAATTTACTTATTTGAAGAGACCGTATAATTCTCGCAAACATGCACCGACGCTGCAGTTAAGTCTAATCCGCAGTGAAATATTCTAGCCGTAAACTTGCATTCTGAGTCATTTAAAATGACTTATATTCCCTATATTAAAGCAGTCAATCATAGACAAATGTCATATATCTAATCACTTAATTAATTTCACTACAAGATCAGCTCCGATATTATGTAGATGGCTATACTCGTAAACTACGATAATTCATTATTTTCCTAACCATCATCTACATTTAAAACACACACACACACACACACACACACACACACACGTCTAAATTAAATTTTAACACTGCTTTATTTCCACTTAGAAATGTTCAAGTAATAAGATATAAATCTAAAATTTGTAAAAGAAAATAAAAAATGGAGAATGAAAATAGACCTAGAGAGAGGCATACTACAAAATGAACAGTAAAATTACTGAAATAGCCGATTTCACGAGCAAGACTGGTGTTGTTTATGGGTTACAAAGAGAACGTGCCGTGCGCTGAATGAGTTTGAAAACAGTAAAAGTATCCTTGGACTGTCCGTGATAGTTATTTTATAAATGTTTTAGTAATGATGGCGTGATCTGGAAAATCAGTCCGTCATCAAAGTGCATGAGAGACAAAGGTACAAGTTCATAATATTATCGGAAAATTTTCTCGTGTATGTGAGACGTCAGTCATCGACCAGGACAACCCTCAGAAGTTAATAAACGACAGTGTCAGTTTGTTACAAAAGAGAGGTCAACATTTCACCATTTCTTACAGGTAACGGCTCAATGTTTGTCAACCCTTCAACGTTTGTCACAAGGAATGAGTTTCGCATTTTGATTTTTCAGCATTCTAAATAGTAGCAGTTGGACCTTCTGAAAGGCAAATCTTTTGACCGAGGAACCAAATTCTCAAGAATTCAACAATTTTTTTTTAATAAAAAACTTTTCGACGAAAGGTGTTTGGACTAGAGATGTACTGACTGCGAATTATGGCCGACTGCCGACTGCCAACTAGTCAGCTTTCAAAAGTCGGCCGACTATAAGAACTCATTCTTAGGTTTGCAGACAAAAGTATTTTAATTTCATTGCATACACACTAATTCCTATTTAAATATATCTGCAATGCATATGCAATTTAGAGCTGTTGGTAAATGTTTCATATAAATTTAATGCGTGCCTGAATGGCGACTTCAGGCATTTCACCATAATAGAATATTATTTGTCCCAGTGTTGATAATAAAATGCAGTGTTCACCCATGGTTGAAAGACGGATCCAGCGATACGAACTAAGGAATCAAAGTCAGAGTGGGATATAAGTTGATTTCTACAAATATTTTATGGTTAGCTCGACAGAAAAAACAAATATTTACATTTACAACACAAAAAACAACGTTTACGAGGCTAATGTAAGTCATGTAATATAACATTTATAAAGCCAATACTCGCAATATTAAACGTAATTCCCTAAAATTATTTAAATTAGCATAGGCCTAGTGTAGAGAAAGTTAGAAAAAATTACGATGCAGTAAAACAATGTTAACTTTTTATTATACTCCAATTAGCTACTAAAAATAATTAAAATGAACCACTGTGATTAAAATTATTTAAATCACTGATCATAAAAAAGTAAATTTAGTATCTTATTGTTATGCTATAGCTATATTTACATTTTTCATCATACCGGTACTGGAAAATGATTTAAATTAGGTATGTAACATTACATAAATGAATTAAAAACTTGCAAATTTTAAATTTTAGCAACTAATAATAGCCTACTACGAATAGTCGGCTGAATAGGCCGACTGTGCCGACTACCGACTATTCACCGACAAGTCGATACATCTCTAGTTTGGACCTTCCCAAACAAACACCACGAAACAAACTTTCTAACCTACCAGCTAAATTTTATCTAATCTCATCTAACTTGACCCGACCTAATCAAGCATAATCTAACTTAGCATAACTTATCCTAACCCAATCTAGCGTACCCTAACTATACTCAATCTTCAGTTACATGGACTATTATCAGAAGCTCCACGGACAACATAAATAAATCCTTATTGACACCATTTCGAAATAAAATCTCTTCAGCCTTTGCTTTGTTATCGAAAGTGTAAATATTCCACAAACAGCTTTTTTTTAAAAAAAAAAAAAAATATCCAGAGCAGAATAAAACATTCAGTGGGAACATCTCGACTTCATTGACAAGCGAATTCTCTGTCCTTTTCCAATATCTAATAATGAATACACGGTGGTTCGTAAAAGGTCATTTAAAGGTTTGTATAAGTTATAAATAAGTAATAAATAATAAATAGGCAGGTAACACATTAAACTTTTAAGACTTCTTTTATTAGCCATTAACTAAAAAAAAGACTTCAAATTAGTTCTTCCAGAAATGATCTAACCATTCGTGGATTAGGTAAATTCCTTCAAAAAATGTTTGACATTTGGACATGTGCTACAACTTTTCGTTTGAAAAACTTAAACGAAAATAAATGACACTTGGGTAAAAAAGGCGGCCGCGCTCTCTCCTCTCTCTCTCTCTCTCTCTCTCTTTATATATGCAAATTGAAGAAATGAACCGTGTTGTTTATCTGTCTATTTAACCTGGATTTACCTACTTATTTAAATACCAGTATGTATTAGATTAGACAAAAGATGTAGGGTTAAATAGGTAATTACTAAGTATTTTGGGATTTCAAAGGTTTTTGTGTATTGGCCAAATAGTTAATTTATTATAAAGACGGATTGATAGGCCAACGAGTGGTGGTGGGAAGGAAAGATTTTTCAGAGGCCAAAGTAAAGCTATAGTACAGAAAGATCCAATATTTATTCTGAGCTTCAATACCCTCTGACTATGTTGGGCTAAAAATAATCTTGAGGACAGGATCCCTTCTCCCCATTGTCCACCAGAATCAATCTCTATCTCTATATCTCCGCAGGGGGTATAAAGGTTATGTACGTTCCTTCTGGGTGTTGTAAACTTTATACTTGGGGTGTGACAGTCCTCCGGTCCCGAGTCGTGGGATTCTAGAGAAATTGGCTGCCAATTCCTTTAGATTCTCTCTCTCTTTCGGGAGGGCGGGCGAAGTATGTTCTACAAACCTGTCTCGTGGGTTACTAGGACCCCTTCCCATCCCTACTCTGTCCTTTTAGCTTAGGTTAAGGATGTTCTCCTCTGACTGCAAAAAAAAAAAAAAGAACTTTTAGTATTAAGTCTTTTTCTCTACTCTTACGATTAGGACCCTACTGCTACCTTATGCGTGGGAAGAGAGGCTTTGGAACCTCTATAAATAACCATTTCACTTCAGTTGTAGGTAAATAATTAGAGGGGATAATAGCGGGTAGGATTGTTGACCATTTGGATTCCTACAAGCTACTTGGGGACTCCAACATGGGTTTAGACGGCATAGGTTGTGTCTCACCAACATGCTCGAGTTTTTGCACGTCATGTTGTGTGAGTATGATAAGAGTAGGGCGATTGATTAGAAAGCCTTTGATAAGGTACCTCACCGCCGGCTAATGGCCAAAGGGCGCGCGCTGGGTATTGGTGGGGAAAGTAGGTAGGTGGGTTGAAAACCGGCTGAAGAATGCCACAAAGTTAATCCCTTCCGTTAGGCATATGGGCTACAATCCACGCTTAACTTGACGCGGGTTCAAAGATGTCGATTTTAGAAGCATGTTTAGTTTAAATGATAACCCAACTCGCAACAATGGTTGGAAGTTGGATTTGAAACGGTTTAGGACTAGTGTGTGTGGGGATTAATTTACGTATAAGATCTGTGACACGTGGAACAGGTTACCTTCAGAAGTTGTGAACAGTTCCTCTGTGGATCAGTTCAAGAAGAGGTTAGACCAAATCTTGCACACAATTTGAGGGTGTAGAAAATTTTCCCTGGCACCCGTTGCCATTGGTACCTCCTCGGTATGGGCCGCAAGGCCTTTTGAGGTACTTCTTTTCCTTGTAACTCTCTATCTCTCTCTATCCCTCACGCTAGATTGATAGCTAAAGTCAAAGGACTAGGAATCACCGGGCTCGTTTCCAACTGGATTGAGGATTGGTTAAAAGATAGAAAGTAGAGTGGTAATAAATGGAGTGGCTTCGGAGTGGGCGCCCGTCACCAGTGGTGTCCCACAGGGTTCCGTTTTGGGTCCTTTACTTTTTATCATCTATATTAACGATATAGACGTCGGGCTTCTAAGTGCAATCTCCAAATTTGCAGACGATACGAAATTAGGAAGTAGTGTAGGTACTGAGGAGGGCGTAAGAACGCTTCAGAACGATCTTGACAGGTTGGGCGAATGGTCTGCTACTTGGCAGATGCCATTCAACTAGGACAAATGTAAGGTAATGCACATAGGTTATAAAAACCCGAAGACCGATTACTCTCTCTTGGGAAGGAACTTGACTGAGACCGATCTAGAGAAAGACTTAGGAGTCTATATCAGCAACGATCTGAAACCGTCGAAGCACTGTGCAGAAGTCGAAAAGAGGGCCTTAAAATTATTAGGTTATATTAAAAGACAGTTCCAGTTTCGGAACAAGGAGACTGTAATATCTCTTTATAATTCTCTAGTCAGACCTCAACTGGAATACTGTGCGCAGTTTTGGTCTCCATCCCTCAGGAAGGACATAGAAAGTTAGAAAGAGTACAAGCAAGGGCTACAAAATTGATCCGTTCAATGACAATGCAAAGCTACCAACGGAGATTGGAGCGCCTAAATCTGTTTAGCTTAGAGACGAGGAGGTTGCGGGGTCAGCTTATTCAAGTCTTCAAGATGCTCAAAGGAATAGACAGGGTAGATTACAGAAACGTATTCTCACTTAATGCCAATCCGACAAGAAATAATGGGTTTAAACTGGAACTAAAGACATTTAGGACCTCTGTCTGCGGAAATTTCTTTTCCTATAAAATAGTTAATATCTGGAACCAACTTCCCTCAGAGGTTGTTTCCAATCAAAGTGTAAATGTGTTTAAAAATAGGCTAGAGAAAGTACTGAATACTCTCATAGTTTAAGATTAAAACACAACAAAACTCTGCAGGAGTTCGCTTGCACAGTCTCTCTGTGAGCAAGCTAAATATAGAGCTATTTATATATTCTCCACTTTCCTGTAAAATTTCCTTGGCTACTTTTCCAGAGTCAAGGTATTTTCTTCAACCTTTTTCCGTACCTGCCTCTGGCAGGGAGGAAGCGGAGGGTGGGGAGAGAGCCTTCTACTTTTCTATCCAGTTTTCTACTACTGCTAGGATATTTGAAAGAAAAATGAACTTGTTTAATAACAGGAACCTCCCAGAGTGGACCGAAAGGTCTTTGAGGCTTCCTCTTGTCCTTGTAAATCCTTGTAACTCTCTCTCTATCTCTCAATCTCTCTCCGCAGGGGGTATAAAGGTTATGCACATTTCTTCTGGATGTTGTAAACTTTATACTTGGGGTGACAACCCTCCGGTCCCGAGTCGTGGGATTCTAGAGAAATTGGCTGCCAGTTCCTTTAGATTCTCTCTCTTTCGGGAGGGCGGGTGAAGTATGTTGCACAATCCTCCCGTCCGGGTTACTAGGACCCCATCCCATCCCTACTCTGTCCTTTTAGCTTACGTTAAGGATTTCTCCTCTGAAAAAAAAAAAAAAAAAAAAAAAAAAAATTAGTTTGTCTTTTTCTCTTTCTTTTACTATTAGGACCCTACTGCTACCTCATGCGTGGGAAGAGAGGCTTTGGAACCTCTATAAATAACACCATTTAACGCTCGTAGGTTGTGAGACTGGGATGGAGGGGTCCCAGGCGTAGGGGCGCGATGAATGGAGTGTGGCTAGTGCCCCGTTAAGCCCATTCCTAACGCGTAATGGCCTGACCAGCCCCCTGCGACCGTTCTTTGGTGACCAATTGATGGTGCTTGGCTGTACTGCTCTGAGGTGAGAGAGCTTTACTGCCAGCTGGCTGCCAGGCCAGCGTAAAGTCTCGGGCGTAGCCTCTGGGTCTGGTGGGATATCCCTTGAACACTGGATTCTAAGAGTCTGGCCGCTTGTGAGTGACTAGTAAGACTTAGTAAGGGGCTGCATCTCGCTGTCGCTCCTGGCGGAAATCCGTGACGCCTGCGTCGCGAGTGTTTGTCAGTTGGTAGCTGCGACACGTTTGGGACTGTCCGGCCCTGGGGAGACCTTTGGTCGGTGCGGCAGCAGCGAGAGGTGTAGTCTTCTGGAAGGGATGAACGTCACTTGCAAATAGGTGGATGCGTCTACGCGCGGGAAGAATTCACCCCCCCCTCCTTTTTTATATACTGGTCAGAACGTTTTTGATAGTTTTCATTGCTAGAACGCTTTATCTTATTCAGAGTATTCAGAATTCGAAAAAAAAAAAGTTACAATGACTGGACCGCAGAAATGAAGGCTGAATGTGCGAGGTGTGAAGTAACCAGTGGGTGACGAACTTCAAAGAAGCCTGCTTCGAGAAGATCAACCACTCCAGCATGTGCCGCTTTTGCGAACTCATGCAGTTTTACTTGAAGCTGGAGGAGAGGGTCCGGCGGCTCGAGTCGTCCAGATCGGCTGTTGGAGGTGCGGCGGTCACTGACGAGGCTGCGCCGCCCTCCAACCCGGAGCTCATTCAGGATAGGATAGCTGCCGTGGAAAGGGGTCCAGCGATGGAATGGACAGAGCTCGGGACCGCGGAGAAAGGGTAGAGGTGCAACCGGGGCCAGGGTCCTAAATCAGTGTCAGGAATCGCCAGCGACCCACGTGGAATGCATGGAACCGCGGCGTAAGGTGGAGGGCGTAAAGAAGGGGCCATAAGAAGGGAAGGGCCGATAAGAAGGGTGGGAAGGGGCCGATAAAGAAAAAGGGTGGGAAGGGGCCTACTGATGACCCAAAGAAGCCGAAGGATGTAGCTGCCGGTCGGGGTGGGTCGGGTGGTAAGTGCGGCCGAGTCTATGGGTGGCGACGGGTTCGAAAGGTCTCGGGCAAGAAGGCTGCGAAGCCGAAGCCGAGACCCCGTTGCCCCTGTCAGGACCTCCAACCGCTTTAGTCTCCTGTGCGAAGGAGGAAGACACCGTTTTAATTGGGGACTCGCAGATTAGGGGCCAGGAGAAGTACTTTGCTTCTGCAAACCGAGACAGGAGGAAGGTAAGGTGCTTACCGGTCGGGGAACGGCGCACATAAGGAAGGAATTAGAGAAGGTGCGCGTGGCTAGTCGGAGGACTGCGATCGTTGTCCATGCTGGTGGCAACGACTTGTTCCTCAAAGGCGGTAGGGTAGGTTCAACGGAAGGGATCATCACCGAGATCATGTCTCTTGCGGATGATCTAAAACTTAAGACAGACAGGGGAATGTTGATGGGTATTTTACCGCGGATGAATGCCAGTGACCACGCGCTCAGTAAGGTCATTGGCATCAACGAGAGGGTGCAAGACTTGTGCGTCCCTGGGCGTGAGGTTTGTTGACCCGTTCGACGCGTTTTCGGGTAGGTGGGACCTGTATCAGAGGGATGGTGTCCACCTCAATGTCAAGGGTAAAGGTGTGCTAGGCACGCTGCTTGACCGGCACCTATACCGTATGGTGAGGTCGAGTCCGGGAGATGATGGGCCCCCACCGGGAGATGATGATGAGCCGGTGGCGGACGTACCTTCAACTGAAGGTGGGTGACCCTCCTTCCACGTTGGAGGGGCTCAGGCTCCTGCGGAAGTTGCCCCTCGTTAGTGAGGGGCTCTTCAACTCCCGACAGCCCTGGCTGTTCGGGAAACGGGTCGTGCTAGGGGCGGTCAGAATAGGGAGGCTCCCTCCGTGCAATGCTTTTTAACGCTAGGTCGATTAGAAATAAGTTTTGCGAGCTACGGGCACTCTTAGCATCAGAATACCAGGATATCGTTACTATTACCGAGTCCTGGATTCATACTGATCGTTGGGACTACGTTGGGTCGTTTGAAATTCCCGGGTATAGAATGTTTCGCAAAGACCGCACTCGTGGGGAGGAGGGAGGGGTACTGATATACGTGAGGGACACGTTCAGTCCGGATGACTGCCAGTTCCGGTCAGAACGGGAGCTGCTTGGCGTCGATCTGAACGTGGGAGGGACGAACTCTAGGTTAATCTTGGTGTACAGACCTCCTCATCTCCTCCTCGAGGAGGATACAGCCCTGTACACCGAACTCAGTAGCCTGCTAGGGGATAGGGTGTGTGTAGTTTTAGGAGACCAACAGTCGCGGCATAAAGTGAGAAGACAGGACTGCTGATGTTGAAGGGAGGAGGCTAGTTGACTTTGCTGATGAGAACTTCCTCGTTCAGTGGGTCAATGAGCCTACACGAGGCGAAAACGTTCTAGACTTAGTATTCACGACCGAAGACAACCTCGTCACTGGCATCACCGTTGACGAATCGTTGGGCGGGAGTGATCACGGTCTGATCAGGTTCCGTGTGCGCGTCCCTCGGGTGAAGCGTAGTAACTCGAGAGGCAGTTATCTCGATCTACGGCGGGCGGACTTTGTTAGCCTCAGGGATAGCGTAGGTGAGATGGGGTTAGAGGTCGGCGGCGATGTTTAGGGAGTGTGGAGTGCATTCCGGGACGAGTTTATGGTGCTGCAGTCTGCTGCCATACCCTCAAAACCGGTCACTCCTGCTTCAACGCAGCCTAAGTGGTTCAATCGTGACATCGCTTCGGCTATCCGAAATAAGAAAGTAGCGTATAGGAGGGCGAAGGCCAATCGTTCCCATGAGAACACTGAAGCGTATGTCCGCCTGTGTAGGGAAGTGAAGGCGAAGGTTAGACTAGCGAAACGTAACGAAGAACTACGGGTGGCAAACCGCCGCAAGGTGAACCCTAAGGAGTTCTTCAGTTATGTTAATAGTAGAAAGCCCATTAGAAGCATGATAGGTCCGTTAAAAGACAGAATCGGCGTTCTGCGGACCTCCGAAGCGGACATCGCTAATGTGCTTAATGAGTACTTTGCGAGAGTGTTCACCAGGGCGGACACCAGCATCATCGCCGAGGCGTGAGGCACGAAGGTTCTGGCCTGGATAGTGTTCGATGTACCGCCACAGTCGTTGCCGATAGAATAGACAAACTGAGCGCGTTTAAGGCTCCTGGGCCAGACCAGTTTCTCCCCAGTGTTGCGGGAGGTGCGCGACCAGGTGGCTCCCCACCTGGCTACAGTCTTCAACAAATCGTTGGAGACGGGCCAGGTGCCTGGAGGGAAAGGGGATCACGAAAGTCCAGGGAGCTATCGTCCCATTAGTCTCACTTCAGTTGTAGGTAAATTATTAGAGGGGATAATAGCGGATAGGATCGTTGACTATTTGGATTCCTACAAGCTGCTTGGGGACTCCCAACATGGGTTTAGACGGCATAGGTCGTGTCTCACCAACTTGCTCGAGTTTTTCCACGTCATGTTGAGTGAGTATGATAAGTGTAGGACGATTGATATACTTTATCTCATCTTTCAGAAAGCCTTCGATAAGGTACCTCACCGCCGGCTAATGGCGAAAGTCTGCGCGCTGGGTATCGGTGGGGAAGTACGTAGGTGGATTGAAAAGTGGTGAAGAATAGGCGGCAGAGGGTTGTAATTAAAGGGGATAGTTCGGGTTGGGCCTCGGTCACTAGTGGGGTTCCTCAGGGTTCCGTTTTGGGGCCACTTGTTTATCATTTACATAAATGATATCGACGGTGGCATCGTCAGTCGGATCGCCAAATTCGCTGATGACACCAAGCTTGGGGCCAATGTTGGGACGCCCGAAGCGATCAAGCAACTGCGTGCGGACCTAGGTAGAATAGGAGAGTGGTCCGAAAAATGGCAAATGCCCTTTAACTTGGGTAAATGCAAAGTGATGCACATTGGCTATGCCAATCCCAAGTCGGACCAATCGATGTTGGGGAGTAATATCGAGGCGATTGATTTGGAAAAGGACTTGGGTGTGCTAATTAGCAGCGACGTGAAGTTTACGAAACAGTGCGTAGAGGTTGAAAAGAAAGCCCTGAAGCTGTTGGGTTATATCAGGAAGGCAATTTCAGTTTCGGAACAAGGAGATTGTGCTCTCTCTGTACAATTCCCTGGTTCGGCCGCACCTGGAGTATGCTGTGCAGTTCTGGTCGCCCACCCTCAGGAAAGATATTGAGAGGCTGGAGCTAGTGCAGGCGAGGGCCACAAGGTTAATCCCTTCCGTTAAGCATATGGGCTACAATCGACGGTTACGCGCCCTGAACTTGTTTTCGCTGGAAAGTCGGAGGCTGCGCGGTCAACTTCATCGAGGATTTCAAGTTCTTACACGGGTTCAACGATGTCGATTTTAGTAGCATGTTTAGTTTAAATGATAACCCAACTCGCAACAATGGTTGGAAGTTGGATTTGAAACGGTTTAGGACTAGTGTGTGTGGGAATTACTTCACGTATAAGATCTGTGACACGTGGAACAGGTTACATTCATAAGTTGTGAACAGTTCCTCTGTGGATCATTTCAAGAAAAGGTTAGACCAAATCTTGCACACTATTTGTGTGTGTAGAAAATTTTCCGTGGCACCCGTTGCCATTGGTACCAGGGTTGTGGAGTCGGAGTCGTGGAGTCGCACGTTTCAGGGCGGAGTCGGAGTCGGTAAAAAACTTCCGACTCCAATTTCTGTGTCCTGTGTCACCCTTAATTTCTAAATCTTAAATACTAACATTTAGGTTATTTAGTTTTTTTGGTCAATAAACCTTATTCATTGATAGCCCCTAGATTAAGTTTTTTTAATATTTTTTTTTACATTTTCAGGATATACAATTAATATTTATTTAAATATAAAATATAAAATTTCACACTTAGTGTGGTGGTGATGAAATGTCTTATTATTATTATAATTATAGAGTGAAACACTAGAGGAGTCGGAGTCGTATATTTAAAATGTGAGGAGTCGGAGTCGGATATTTAGATTTTTTACAATGTGTGGAGTCGGAGTCGGAGAATTTTGGACCGACTCCACAACCCTGATTGGTACCTCCTTGGTATGGGCCGGAAGGCCTTTTGAGGTACTTCTTTTCCTTGTAACTCTCTGTCACTCTCAATATATATATATACACACACACGCGAATTTGTTGACCACAGACTACATACAACAATTTATATGAAATCACTTTGACCAAACATTCCACATCTCCGCTCTTTTCCTATATAATAGATGACCTGTTCAGTGCAACCATTTCCCTGTCATCATAAACTAAAGAATAGCATCTAAACAATTTATCTTGGAAATATACAACCATTTAAGCGAATGTCTCGTCTGTCAGCAACCTCCTATATTGACAGGTCCACACAAACTATTTTTTATAGAACCGCATCGGAAATAGGATAATGAATATTTTACCAACTAAAACCGGTTTTATTTATTAAATGAATAATGAGGAAGGAGGATTTGAAAATATAATGGTGTTTGTTTCAAGACGCCAATTCGTAAATACATACCAGTCACTTTGGAGACCACTAGCGTAGATAAAGTGGGTGTCATGAGGCCTGGGATCCCCATTGTATTTCCTGATTCTAAAATTAAGTATTTAATACTAAAAACTGTATCCAAACTATATATTTGGAAAAGATACTAGGAGAAATGACAATTATCAAATGTTGATAATATGAAGAATATTCAAGCATAATCAAATGGAAAATTTAATGTTCACTCAATTCCGGTACAATGCATAAGAGTAGTAATAAATCTGAAGTGACCACGATAAGCAACAGTCACTGCATATGGAGATATTTTACAGTATTTTGTATACAAGGAAGATAACGTGTTCATCTATACTGCTCTTGCTTTGTACATTTCATCACTATTTTAGAGAACTGATAGTTTGCCCCCCACTTAAGCAAATCCTGCGTACGCTCCTGTTCGACACTACTAAATATACCTCATTAACCTCGTTGCTGTTCCGTGCGTTGGTCTCTCTTCACACGGAGGTCAAGCTAGTGGCCCCGCCTCTAGGTCTGGCTTGGAGGAGGAGCGAGTTGCCTTCTTGCGCTCTCCACCGTACATAGCCAGGTACACCCGGCTCAACTGGTACCGTCCTGAGCCAAGCATCTAGTCTTCTCTTGAAGACTTCAACTTTGACCACTGTAACGTTTCTGAGGTCCTTTGGAAGCTGGTTAAAAAGTCTTGGGGCCCCTGACAACCAAGCTTTTTTCCTTCAGTGTTGAGGTGGTCCCTTGTTGGGTCTTTAATTTGGAAACACTTCACATTCTTCCTTTCCAGTGTCGTTTGAATGGTAATTTGGTCTAGTTTTGGGTTTGGTACCAGTTTTTCGATCATTTTTCATATGTAGATTATGGTGTACCTCTCTTCTTCTTTCCAGGGGAGTACAGATTTAGTTTACGTAGTCTTTTCCAGTAGTTGAGCTCTTCGCAGCCATCAATCTTTGCTGTGAAATGTCTCCGGGTTTCTTCTAGTTTATTAGTTTCTTCCTTTTTATATGACGACGTCAAAACTGAGCAGTATTCAAATTTTGGTATAATCAATATTTTTAGCAGGGGAATCATTACTGTCCTGTCCGTTCTTTTGAACGTTCTTAGTACCTGTCCCGCTACTGTTTTTACTTTATTTATCGCTATATGATTTTGTGTTTCGAATTTCCAGGACTCGGTAATAGCAACGATATCCTGTTATTCTGATGCTAAGAGCGTCCGTAACTCGTAAAACTTATTCCTAATCGACCTAGCATCAAAAAGCTCTGCAAGGAGGGAGCCTTCTCTATTCTGACTGCACCCAAGACGATCCGTTTTCTTAACAGCCAGGGCTGAACCCCCTCCAACGGGGAAAGAGGGTCACCCACCTGTAAATCGCACCCTTCAGTTGATGGTACGTCCGCCACCGGCTCAAAATCATCTCCTCCCGGTGAGTGGCCCGTCATCAATTCCCTGGCTTGACCTCACAATACAGTATAGGTGCCGGTTGGAGCACCGACAATTCAGCGCAAAGACAATTCAGCGCAAGTCAGTACAGTTAAAAGTTTAGTTAAAATAATAAAAATAAATCGCAATAAATAAAAAAGAAAAATTTGTATATTTATATATATGCTAAATTGGGTCTGTATCGAAGGAGTGACATTTCAAAGGAGTGACATAACGAAGGAGTGAGAAATCGGAGATAAAATTCAAAGGAGTATAATTATTAAAATTTTATTTAAAAAAACAAAATTTGTTAGAATTGTTAAAATTAAGATTTTATTTCAAAACCTAGAAACCTAACCTAACAGTTGCAAGCCTCTCTTCCCTCTGGATTTGTTCTTTCTTCTTCTTTGTTGGTATTTTCGCGCTGAATCGACTTTGCGCTGAATCGACTTTGCGCTGAATCGACTTTGCGCTGAATCGACTTTGCGCTGAATCGACTTTGCGCTGAATCGACTTTGCGCTGAATCGACTTTGCGCTGAATCGACTTTGCGCTGAATCGACTTTGCGCTGAATCGACTTTGCGCTGAATCGACTTTGCGCTGAATCGACTTTGCGCTGAATCGACTTTGCGCTGAATCGACTTTGCGCTGAATCGACTTTGCGCTGAATCGACTTTGCGCTGAATCGACTTTGCGCTGAATCGACTTTGCGCTGAATCGACTTTGCGCTGAATCGACTTTGCGCTGAATCGACTTTGCGCTGAATCGACTTTGCGCTGAATCGACTTTGCGCTGAATCGACTTTGCGCTGAATCGACTTTGCGCTGAATCGACTTTGCGCTGAATCGACTTTGCGCTGAATCGACTTTGCGCTGAATCGACTTTGCGCTGAATCGACTTTGCGCTGAATCGACTTTGCGCTGAATCGACTTTGCGCTGAATCGACTTTGCGCTGAATCGACTTTGCGCTGAATCGACTTTGCGCTGAATCGACTTTGCGCTGAATCGACTTTGCGCTGAATCGACTTTGCGCTGAATCGACTTTGCGCTGA
Organism: Bathynomus jamesi; assembly: GCA_023014485.1. Classification (NCBI taxonomy): domain Eukaryota; kingdom Metazoa; phylum Arthropoda; class Malacostraca; order Isopoda; family Cirolanidae; genus Bathynomus; species Bathynomus jamesi. Next base: position 183,665 of record JAJOZX010007725.1, on the reverse strand, counting down.
ATCGACTTTGCGCTGAATCGACTTTGCGCTGAATCGACTTTGCGCTGAATCGACTTTGCGCTGAATCGACTTTGCGCTGAATCGACTTTGCGCTGAATCGACTTTGCGCTGAATCGACTTTGCGCTGAATCGACTTTGCGCTGAATCGACTTTGCGCTGAATCGACTTTGCGCTGAATCGACTTTGCGCTGAATCGACTTTGCGCTGAATCGACTTTGCGCTGAATCGACTTTGCGCTGAATCGACTTTGCGCTGAATCGACTTTGCGCTGAATCGACTTTGCGCTGAATCGACTTTGCGCTGAATCGACTTTGCGCTGAATCGACTTTGCGCTGAATCGACTTTGCGCTGAATCGACTTTGCGCTGAATCGACTTTGCGCTGAATCGACTTTGCGCTGAATCGACTTTGCGCTGAATCGACTTTGCGCTGAATCGACTTTGCGCTGAATCGACTTTGCGCTGAATCGACTTTGCGCTGAATCGACTTTGCGCTGAATCGACTTTGCGCTGAATCGACTTTGGCTGAATCGACTTTGCGCTGAATCGACTTTGCGCTGAATCGACTTTGCGCTGAATCGACTTTGCGCTGAATCGACTTTGCGCTGAATCGACTTTGCGCTGAATCGACTTTGCGCTGAATCGACTTTGCGCTGAATCGACTTTGCGCTGAATCGACTTTGCGCTGAATCGACTTTGCGCTGAATCGACTTTGCGCTGAATCGACTTTGCGCTGAATCGACTTTGCGCTGAATCGACTTTGCGCTGAATCGACTTTGCGCTGAATCGACTTTGCGCTGAATCGACTTTGCGCTGAATCGACTTTGCGCTGAATCGACTTTGCGCTGAATCGACTTTGCGCTGAATCGACTTTGCGCTGAATCGACTTTGCGCTGAATCGACTTTGCGCTGAATCGACTTTGCGCTGAATCGACTTTGCGCTGAATCGACTTTGCGCTGAATCGACTTTGCGCTGAATCGACTTTGCGCTGAATCGACTTTGCGCTGAATCGACTTTGCGCTGAATCGACTTTGCGCTGAATCGACTTTGCGCTGAATCGACTTTGCGCTGAATCGACTTTGCGCTGAATCGACTTTGCGCTGAATCGACTTTGCGCTGAATCGACTTTGCGCTGAATCGACTTTGCGCTGAATCGACTTTGCGCTGAATCGACTTTGCGCTGAATCGACTTTGCGCTGAATCGACTTTGCGCTGAATCGACTTTGCGCTGAATCGACTTTGCGCTGATCGACTTTGCGCTGAATCGACTTTGCGCTGAATCGACTTTGCGCTGAATCGACTTTGCGCTGAATCGACTTTGCGCTGAATCGACTTTGCGCTGAATCGACTTTGCGCTGAATCGACTTTGCGCTGAATCGACTTTGCGCTGAATCGACTTTGCGCTGAATCGACTTTGCGCTGAATCGACTTTGCGCTGAATCGACTTTGCGCTGAATCGACTTTGCGCTGAATCGACTTTGCGCTGAATCGACTTTGCGCTGAATCGACTTTGCGCTGAATCGACTTTGCGCTGAATTGTCGGGTCACGGTGCCGGTCGAGCAGCGTGTCTAGCACACCTTTACCCTTGACATTGAGGTGGACACCATCCCTCTGATAAAGGTCCAACCTACCCGAAAACGCGTCGAACGGGTCAACAACCCTCACGCTCAGTGGGACGCACAATCTTGCACCCTCTGGTTGATGCCAATGATCTTACTGAGCGCGTGGTCACTGGCATTCATCCGCGGTAAAATACATATCAACATTCCCCTGTCTGTTTTAAGTTTTAGATCATCCGCAAGAGACATGGATCTCGGTGATGAGCCCTTCCGTCGAACCTACCCTACCGCCTTTGAGGAACAAATCGTTGCCACCAGCGTGGACAACGATCGCAGTCCTCCGACTAGCCACGCGTAGATTCTCTAACTCCTTCCTTAAGTGCGCCGTTCCCCGCCCCGGTAAGCATCTTACCTCCCTCCTGTCCCGGTTTGCAGAAGCAAAGTACTTCTCCTGGTCCCTGATTTGAGAGTTCCACATCAAAACGGTGTCTTCCTCCTTCGCGCACAGGAGACTGAAGCGGTTGGAAGTCCTGACAGCGGCATCTGGGGTCTCTCGGGCCTCGGCTTCGCACCCTTCTTACCGAGGCATTTCGATACCCGTCGCCACCCGTAGACTCGGCCGCACTTACATCACCCGACCCACCTCGACCGGGAGCTACATCCTTTGGCTTCGTTGGGCCATCAGTAGGCCCCTTCCCACCCTTTTTCTTTATCGGCCCCTTCTTTGCGCCATCCCTTCCCTCAACCTTGTGTCATGATTCCGTGCATTCCACGTGCGTCGCTGACGATTTCTAACACTGATTTTGCACCCCGGACCCGGGTTGCACCTCTACCCTTTCCTCCTGATTTCGAGCTCTGTCCAGTCCGCCGTTGGACCGCCTTTCCAGGCCGGCTATCCTATCAATAAGCTCCGGGGTGGAGGGCGCAGTCGCAGCAACGACCGCCGCGCCTCCAACACCCGATCTGGACGACTCGAACCGCCGGACCCTCTCCTCTAGCTTCTCGTACAACTGCACAAGTTCGCAAAAGTGGCACATGCTGGAGTGTTTGATCTTCTTGAACCAAGCTTCTTTGAAGTTCGCCACCCACTGGTTCATTCCGCACCTCGCGCAGACATCCTTCAGTTTCTGCGGTCCAGTCACTAACTTATTTTTCTAACCCCGAATACAGTAAATAAGATTAAGCCTTCTAGGAGAGAGAGAGAGAGAGAGAGAGAGAGAGAGAGAGAGAGAGAGAGAGAGAGAGAGAGAGAGAGAGAGAGAGAGAGAGAGAGATATATACAAGGAAAAGTAGTACCTCAAAAGGCCTTGCGGCCCATACCGAGGAGGTACCAATGGCAACGGGTGCCAGGGAAAATTTGGTAAAAGTTCATTTTTTCCTCAACCATCCCAGCAGTAGTAGAAAACTGGATAGAAAAGTAGAAGGCTCTCTCCCCACCCTCCGCTCCCTCCCTGCCAGAGGCAGGTACGGAAAAAGGTTGAAGAAAATACCTTGACCCTGGAAAAGCAGCCAGGGAAACCTTACAGGAAAGTGGAGAATATATAAACGGCTCTATATTTAGTTTGCTCACATGAGAGCATTCAGTACTTTGTCCAGCCCATTTTCAAACACATTTACACCCTGACCGGAAACAACCTCTGAGGGAAGTTGGTTCCAGATATTAACTATTTTATAGGAAAAGAAATTTCCGCAGACTGAGGTCCTAAATGTCTTTACACACTCAAATAGTGTGCAAGATTTCGTCTACCCTTTTCTTGAACTGATCCACAGAGGAACTGTTCACAACTTCCGAAGGTAACCTGTTCCATGTGTCACAGATCTTATACGTAAAGTAATTCCCACACACACTAGTCCTAAACCGTTTCAAATCCAACTTCCAACCATTGTTGCGAGTTGGGTTATCATTTAAACTAAACATACTTCTAAAATCGACATCGTTGAACCCGCGTAAGAGCTTGAAAACCTCGATCAGTTGACCGCGCAGCCTCCGAGTTTCAAGCGAAAACAAGTTCAGGGCGCGTAACCGTCGATTGTAGCCCATATGCCTAACGGAAGGGATTAACTTTGTGGCACTCGCCTGCACTCGCTCCAGCCTCTCAATATCTTTCCTGAGGGTGGGCGACCAGAACTACACAGCATACTCCAGGTGCGGCCGAACAAGGGAATTGTACAGTGAGAGCACAATCTCCTTGTTCCGAAACTGAAATTGCCTCCTGATATAACCCAATAGTTTCTGGGCTTTCTTTTCCACCTCTACACACTGTTTCGTAAACTTAAGATCGCTGCTAATTAGCACACCCAAGTCCTTTTCTAAATCAGTCACATCGATATTACTACCCAACATCGAGTAGTCCGACTTGGGATTGGCGTAGCCAATGTGCATCACTTTGCATTTAATCAAGTTAAACGGCATTTGCCATTTTTCGGACCACTCTCCTATCCTACCTAGGTCCGCACGCAGTTCCTCGATCGCTTCGGGCGTCCCAACATTGGCCCCAAGCTTTGTGTCATCAGCGAATTTGTCGATCCGACTGACGATGCCACCGTCGATATCATTTATGTAAATGATAAACAACAGTGGCCCCAAAACGGAACCCTGAGGAACCCCACTAGTAACCGAGTCCCAACCCGAACTAGCCCCTTTAATTACCACCCTCTGCCGCCTATTCCTCAGCCAGTTTTCAATCCACCTACCTATTTCCCCACCGATACCCAGCGCGCGCACTTTCGCCATTAGCCGGCGGTGAGGTACCTTATCAAAGGCTTTCTGAAAGTCGAGATAAAGTATATCAATCGCCCTACTCTTATCGTACTCACTCAACATGACGTTGAAAAACTCGAGCAAGTTGGTGAGACACGACTTATGCCGTCTAAACCGATGTTGGGAGTCTCCAAGCAGCTTGTAGGAATGCAAATGGTCAACGATCCTATCTGCTATTATCCCTTCTAATAATTTACCTACAACTGAAGTGAGACTAATGGGACGATAGTTCCCTGGACTTTCGTGATCCCCTTTCTTAAAGATAGGGGTCACGTTGGCTTCCTTCCAGTCACCAGGCACCTGGCCCATCTCCAACGATTTGTTGAAGACTGTAGCCAGGTTGGGAGCCACCTGGTCGCGCACTTCTCGCAACACTCTGGGGAGAAACTGGTCTGGCCCAGGAGCCTTAAACGCGCTCAGTTTGTCTATTCTATCGGCAACGACTGTCGCGGTACATCTAACACTATCCAGGCCAGCACCTTCGTGCCTCACGCCTGGCTCGGGGATGACGCGGGTATCCTCCCTGGTGAACACTCCCGCAAAGTACTCATTAAGCACATTAGCGATGTCCGCGTCGGAGGTCCGCAGAACGCCGCTACTATTAACATAACTGAAGAATTCCTGAGGGTTCCCCTTGCAGAGGCTTGCCACCCGTAGTTCTTCGTTACGTTTCGCTAGCCTAACCTTCGCCTTCACTTCCCTACACAGTCGGACATACGCTTCAGTGTTCTCGTGGGAACGATTGGCCTTCGCCCTCCTATACGCTACTTTCCTATTTCGGATAGCCGAAGCGATGTCACGATTGAACCACTTAGGCTGCGTTGAAGCAGGGGTGACCGGTTTTGACGGTATGGCAGCAGACTGCAGCACCATAAACTCGTCCCGGAATGCACTCCACACTCCCTCAACATCGCCGCCAACCTCTAACCCCATCTCTCCTACGCTATCCCTGAGGCTAACAAAGTTCGCCCGCCGGAGATCGAGCTTACTGCCTCTCGAGTTACTACGCTTCACCCGAGGGACGCACACACGGAACCTAATAAGACCGTGATCACTCCGGCCCAATGATTCGTCAACGGTGATGCCAGTGACGAGGTTGTCTTCGGTCGTGAATACTAAGTCTAGAACGCTTTCACCTCGTGTAGGCTCGTTGACCCACTGAGTGAGGAAGTTCTTATCAGCAAAGTCAACTAGCCTCCTCCCTTCACCATCGGCAGTCCTGCTTTCCCGCTTCATGCCGCGACAGTTGAAGTCTCCTAAAACTACACACACACCCTATCCCCTAGCAGGCTACTGAGTTCGGTGTACATGGCTGTATCCTCCTCGAGGAGGAGATGCGGAGGTCTGTACACCAAGATTAACCTATAGTTCGTCCCTCCCACGTTCAGATCGACGCCAAGCAGCTCCCGTTCCGACCGGAACTGGCAGTCAACCGGACTCAACGTGTCTCTGACGTATATTAGTACCCCACCCCCCTCCCCACGGGTGCGGTCTTTGCGAAACATTCTATACCCGGGAATTTCGAACTCCCCAACATAATCATTACGATCAGTATGAATCCAGGACTCGGTGATAGCAACGATATCCTGGTATTCTGATGCTAAGAGCGCCCGTAGATCGCAAAACTTGTTCCTGATCGACCTAGCATTAAAAAGCATTGCACGGAGGGAGCTTCCCCTATTCTGACCGCCCCCTAGCACGACCCGTTTCCCGAACAGCCAGCGCTGTCGGGAGTTGAAGAGCCCCTCACTAACGAGGGGACAATCTCCACAGGAGCCTGCGCCCCCTCCAACGTGGAAGGAGAGTCACTACCTGCTGGGGGAGGGTGACTACCTGCTGCGGGAGGGTGACTAACGGCTGCGGGAGGGTGACTAACGGCTGCGGGAGGGTGACTAACGGCTGCGGGAGGGTGACTAACGGCTGCGGGAGGGTGACTAACGGCTGCGGGAGGGTGACTAACGGCTGCGGGAGGGTGACTAACGGCTGCGGGAGGGTGACTAACGGCTGCGAGAGGGTGACTAACGGCTGGGGGAGGGGGACTAACGGCTGGGGGAGGGGGACTAACGGCTGGGGGAGGGGGACTAACGGCTGGGGGAGGGGGACTAACGGCTGGGGGAGGGGGACTAACGGCTGGGGGAGGGGGACTAACTGCTGGGGGAGGGGGACTAACTGCTGGGGGAGTAGGTTTAACTGTTTGGGGAGCAGGATCAATTGCTGGTTTGGGGGGGTCCTAGTTTAAAAAGATTATACAAATTAATGTTCAGTAAATCACCATACTTCTTTTTCCCCTTCTGGTTAAAATGTATCCCGTCCGAACCAAAGTATTCCCCATTTCCGTAGAATGTAGGCCAAAAATCGACAAACTTTAGGCCTTTTTATCACACATGCGTTTAACTCTTTTATTTATGCTAATGGCTTTACTTAGAGTATAATCACTAGCACGCATTCGAGGCAGAAATCCTACGACCATACCCATGTCTGTCCTATCCCTAACCTTGTCAGTTAGGTTCTTAAATTCTTTTATAATGGGCTCTGTCTGCCCTCCTGTCCCTCCCAGAGAAACGTCATTGCCACCAACATGGACAATGATAGGGCAACTCATTCTTGATATTAATTTTGCCTAATTCCCTATTAATTATCTGGCTTGTGGCACCTGGAAAACATCGGAGTTTTCTCTTGGTCGCCCGTCTTGCTCCGAAAAAGTCCCCTTCATTCCTTAGCATAGAATCCCCAATTAAAAAGGATTCATCCTCCTCATCAGCAAGTAAGTGAAACTTATTTTTGATGGTAATGGGTTCTAAATCCGTATGTTTTGGTTTTGAGGGTCTTTTATTTTTTACCAATTTGAATTCTTGTTCCTCTGTTCTATTTTCCGGAATTGTCACAGTGTTTTCCAAGCGTGCCACGCTTTGTTCTAGATGCTTAATCTTACAGTTTAAATCTGCTGGTGTGTTTTTAGTTTGATCTTGTCCACTGGGTTGGGTTTCCAGTGCGACGACCCTAGCTTCAAGCTTTTTTTACTAATTCCTTTAGCTCTTTAACTTCCTTTTCGTGGTTGTCTCTAAGTTTACAAAACAAACATACACTAAGGGATGTGATATCGCTGATACTACCTTCAGGGAAGTCAACGCACCAATGATTAGCTTTACATTTAAAGCATTCTGCTTCCAATTTAGCTGGCCCTGCCATATTTTCTCTCTTTTTTTTCTGAATACTCTGAATAAGATAAAGCGTTCTAGCAATGAAAACTATCAAAAACTTTGACCAGTATATAAAAGGGGGGGGGGTGAATTCATCCCGCGCGTAGACGCATCCACCTACTTGCAAGTGACGTTCATCTCTTCCAGAAGACTACACCTCTCGTTGCTGCCGCACCGACCAAAGGTCTCCCCAGGGCCGGACAATCCCAAACGTGTCGCAGCTACCAACTGACAAACACTCGCGATGCAGGCATCACGGATTTTCCGCCAGGAGCGACAGCGAGATGCAGCCCCTTACTAAGTCTTACTAGTCACTCACAAGCGGCCAAGCTCTTAGAATCCAGTGTTCAAGGGATATCCGACCAGACCCAGAGTCTACGCCCGAGACTTTACGCTGGCCTGGCAGCCAGCTGGGCAGTAAAGCTCTCTCACCTCAGAGCAGTACAGCCAAGCACCATCAATTGGTCACCAAAGAACGGTCGCAGGGGGCTGGTCAGGCCATTACGCGTTAGGAATGGGCTTAACGGGGCACTAGCCACACTCCATTCATCGCGCCCCTACGCCTGGGACCCCTCCATCCCAGTCTCTCTCAACCTACGAGCGTTAAATGGTGTTATTTAGAGGTTCCAAAGCCTCTCTTCCCACGCATGAGGTAGCAGTAGGGTCCTAATAGTAAAAGAAGAGAAAAATACTTTATACTAAAAGTTTTTTTTTTTTTTTTTTCAGAGGAGAACATCCTTAATGTAAGCTAAAAGGATAGAGTAGGGATGGGATGGGGTCCTAGTAACCCACTGGACAGGATTGTACAACATACTTTACCCGCCCTCCCGAAAGAGAGAGAGAACCTAAAGAAACTGGCAGCCAATTTCTCTAGAATCCCACGACTCGGGACCGGAGGGCTGTCACACCCCAAGTATAAAGTTTACAACATCCATAAAATATGTAATAACCTTTATACCCCCTGCGAATAACCTTCTTACCCCCTGCGAGAGACAGAGACAGAGACAGACACGCTAATCGACCAGGGAGGTACTCCGAGGGGAGGGGGGACGTTAGACAAGATAGGAAGAGGTGGAACTCCCTTTCATTCAGTCACTGTCTTCTTTAGCTGATCTTTTTCTGTCTCATCTACCCTGTGGGCAGTCCAGCATGCTCTCAAACACACTTCTCCTCTATTCCTCACTACATGTACATGCATCTTCCACACTACATAATCTTTTAAAAAATTTAAAAAATGGCATCAACTTCAAGAGCCTCGGAGTCCCCTAGGGAGGGGACCATAAACGTCCCACTTCTGGCTCCCCACTGCCGCTACCCAGCGGCTGGATCTGCTGCTGCCCATTCGAGATGTTCTGGGCCTCTGCCCGATTCACTTTTCATCAATTTTTACATTTGTGGCCTTTCCTCAGATTTTCAATCTGTTAAACACCACCTTTTCTCCTCTAAACTTCACCTTTTCTTCTTCACTGAAATTCGGGTGTCTGGGACGACTGACAGCAACCCCTTTTCCGTACCCTCTTACTTTCTCTATACTCAACTTCACTCCAAAGGTGGATGTTGCGTATATGTACGCAATGAACTAATTTGTTTTCGTATTCCGAACTCGAATCCTCCGAATTCTACAGTTCAGGGTTGGGTTAAAATTGTAACTAACAACTGTAATTGTAACTAACAACTGTAATTGTAACTAACAACTGTAATTGTAACTAACAACTGTAATTGTAACTAACAACTGTAATTGTAACTAACAACTGTAATTGTAACTAACAACTGTAACTATCTATGCTGCATTTGCATTTAAATGCGGATTTATCATTTACTCTGCATTTGCACTACTTGAATATAAAACACTTTCATTTGCATTTGAGCCATGTCTGGCAAGAAATGGAATCCGACTGACGCCCGCCAGCATTAAGTCCAATTCTCCTCTCATCAATCTTATTTCTGCCAAGCTTCTTCCTGTGTCATTCGTGGAGGGGCCAGAGATTAGAAACTTTGTCATGTCCCTGAACCCAAACTACAACACACCAAACCGGAAGACATTACAGAAGTGGGTATTATCATCAATTGCATAAAACATTTAAAAACCATTAAAATGTATTTGCAAATGCATTTTCATTTAAATGTAGCTGTGTTTGATAGCATTTGAATTTGCACTTGCATTTGATTAATTTAAAACATTTGCATTTGATTAATTTAAAACATTTGCATTTAAATGCACAAGCCAGCATTTAAACCCAAGCCTGTTCTACACCCTCTGGCTACCGCTTACATGCCAGTCTCAAACTAAATACATCTGCTGACTATCCAAAATTTTGTTGACTATCTCGCTTCCAAAGTAAAATAAATTATCTCTCACTCTCCTTTCATGGAAATCTCCATTTTAGATTTCAGTGTTCATCACCACCTCTCATTTCACTAACACACCTGGTGAACTAGCCAAGAACTCCTCTATTCTGAATGATGTAGAACAGTGTACAGCATCCTATTCGTATCCCAGATCGTCTTGGAGATAGGACCAACAATTTGGATTTATTTTTCACCTCATTTTCCTCCTCCCTCTCAAAATTTTTCTCAGTTGGGCTCTTCCGACCACAATCGTATATCTGTTTCCTGTCCTATCGTTCCAATTCGGCTTTTGGATCCTCCCAAGAGGCGGCGCCATTGCCAGTTTGGTGCTGCTAACTGGGAGGCCTTTGGGGAGTATTTCTCCGATTTCCCATGGAATGATTACTGCTTCCGTGGCCGGGGCGGGCCTCTCCAACTGTGCTGAGCTCATCATGGAAGTAATTTTTTCGGGCATGGAGGCGTACATTCTGTATTCTATTCCTACACAAAATACACCTTGGTTTAACTTTGCTTGTGCTTATGCTATCCGCAACAGAGAGGAGGTTTCAGAAGGTACAGTCACCATCCAACTCCTGACTCTCACTCGGATTATATTTCTGCCCGAAATCGTGCAAAATCTGTCCTTTGACTCGCCAAAAATGTGAAAACCTATCCAATTCTAATTCTTCTCGCTCTTTCGACACCTAACTAAAGATCTCTCCAACAACTTTACTACTTTTTCTTTCCCTCCTCTTTTCCATTCCGACGGCTCAATTGCCGTCTCTTTTCCTGATAAAACTGAACTCTTCGCTCAAACTTTCGCCTCCAACTCAACCGTGGACGATTCCAGTGCTGTTCCTCCATCTCCTCCTCCCTCTGACTTCATTATATATGAAATTAGAATCTCTTCCAAAGATGTCCTTTCTGCCTTATCTGGACTCAACTTCAAGAAGGCGTGTGGTCCTGATGGTGTTCTTTCCTGTACTGTCCATTCCTATGCCGATGATTCCACTCTTCACTTTTCCACCCGCTTCACAAAGCGTCCCTCTCAATAGTCACTCCATGATTCGCGTAGGACGGCTATGGTATACCTGAACTCTGATCTTTCTGCCATCTCTGACTGGGGCAGAGAAAATCTTATGGCTCTCAATGCCTCAAAATCTGTTCCTCTATCTGTCTACTCGTTACAATCTTTCACACGACTATCCCCTTACCTTCAACAATACACACCTCAATCTGTCCTCTTCTCTTAACATTGTTCACCCTTGGCCCCCTCCTTCCTGCATGAAAAAATATATGTAGGGGGAAGGAGGGGTCAAGGGCGAATGCCGCAAAAAAGCACTCCCCAGAGAGGAAGAAGAAAGCCAAAATCAAGGTCCAAGGTTATCGAGATGCCTGGACACTGCGTTTGAAAGATTGGAAGTCACACAAAGGGGGAAAGATGGACTAAGGAGATTGTTCTAGAGTTCACCGGTTTAGTATAAAAAAAATTGAAAATACCGATTAACTCTTGCATTAGAGAATTGGACAGAAAAGGAATGAGAATGTGCCGAAAGTCGTGTGCTATGCAAGTGCTCTCCTTGAAGGAGGAGGCATGAAGTTAAGAGTTCAGAAGAGCAGTGTCCGTTATAATAGCGATAGTAGAGAGAGTGAGGCAACATTGCGACGAAGAGAGTGAGTTTGAAGACAGTCAGAAAGAGGCGGGGAAATTGATGAAACGAAAAGGCTTTGATTCCATCTGGTCGAGCAGAACTGAGAGAGTTGAGCCACCAGACACATCAGAAGTGTATTCCATACACGGGCGGACAACAACTCTGTACAGAGAGAGCAACTGAGTGGGAGTGAAGAAACTGCGACACAGGTACAACACACCTAACCTTTTAGAAGCTGTTTTAGAAAGAGCATATAATTATGTGATCTTTCCAGGAAAGATTATGAGAAAAGGAAACACCATGTTAAAAGAAGAGGAAGGATTGAGTTGTGTATTGTTGAAGATTAAAGGGATAAAGTCGTGCGGAAGATTGTGAAGAGCAGATAAATGAAGGAATTGACTTTTTGAGGCAGCGAAAGCCAAAACGTTTTATTTGCCCCAATTTGAGATAATAGAAAGATCAGAGGTCAGTTGCACCATACCCGTCCCACACGAATCAGAGTGACTGTTGAGAGGGACGCTTTGTGAAGCGGGTGAAAAAGTGAAGAGTAGAATCAGCAGCATAGGAGTGGGTAAGAGAGGAAGTACGATTTAAAAGCTTTTTATTAAATAAAAGGAAAAGAGTGGGTGACAGGAAAGAGCCCTCAAGAACACCACTATTAATAGCTTTCGGAGAAGAACAGTGGCCATCTACAGCTGCAGATATAGATCGGCCAGAAAGGAAATGAGAGGAAGGCACAGATAGAGGGCTAGAAACCGAAGGATGGCAGTTTAGAAATTAAAAATGTGCCAGACTCTATCTAAAGCTTTGAATATGTCTAGCGCAATAGAAAAGGTTTCACCGAAATTCCGAAAGAATGACCAAGAAGATCGCCAATGGAGCATCCCTTGCGGAACCCATACTCACCATTTGAAATAAGACTGAGAAGAAAGGTGTTTAAAATTCTCTCTATTAAGGATAGATTCAAAAACTTTAGAAAGGTAAGAAATTAGAGCAAGTGGACGATAGTTGGAAGGTTGAGAGCGGTCACCCTTCTTTGGAACAGGCTGAATTAAAGCAAACTTCCAGCAGCAAGGATAAGTACCAGGTGAAAGACAAACGAAAATGTTTGCCTCGGCAGGGTGTCAGCACAGTTTTCAAGAACAGGAGGAACACTATTAGGACCGTACGCCTTGCTAGAGTTGAGGGCAAAAAGAAATCATTGGAAGAGATTCTAATTTCAGACATGAATCAAAGGGAGGAGGAGATGGAGGAACAGTATCGGAATCGTCCATGGTTGAGTTGGAAGCAAAATTTGAGCCAAGAGGTCAGCTTTAATAGTTGAAGAGAGGACAACTGAGCCATCGGAATGCAAGAAAGGAGCGATAGAAGAATTAAAGTTGTTGAGGGCCTTGACTACGTGTCAGAAAGAGCGAAAAGAATTAGAAATGGATAGGTTTTCAAATTTTTTTCGGATTAACGAATTTTTGGGAGTCGAAGAACAGGTTTTGCCTGATTCCGGGCAGATATATAAGCTAAGTGAGAGAGTCAGTTGGATGGCGATGATACCTTCTGAAAGCCAATCCATGTTGTGGATACTATTAGAACAAGCAAAGTTAACTAAGGATTTTTTTTGCATTAGTAGTAGGAATAGATATGGTGTGCGCGCCTCCATGCCCGAATCACCTCCGTGATGTGCTCAGCGCACCCGGAGGGACCCAGACTACGAAGGCAGTAATGATTCCATAATAAGTCAAAAAGTACTGTCTAAAGGCCTCCCAATCAGCAGCACCAGAGTGCCAAAGGCGCCTCATATTGAGAACATCCAAAAGCTAATGCTTTTCTTTGAAAGCATTAGCTTCGAAGCCCAACGGAGAAAAAATTTTCAGAGAGTAAGAACAAGGATAAAAGGCGAGAAATAAATCCAGAAAGTTGGGCCTACCAGCAAAGCGATCTGAGGTACGGGTCGGGTGCTGTACATCTGCTCTAGGTCATTTAAGATAGATAAATTCTGAGCTAGTTCACCAGGGTGTTAATGGGATGGAAGGAAAGCCAAAGGTGGTGTCGAACATTGAAATCCCTAAAATGGAGATTTCAGCTAAAGAAGAGTGGGCTAAAATGTATTCCGCTTTAGAAATAAAGTAGTCAGAGTTTTGGAGAGTCAGTAGAATTAGCAGAAAGGTAGAGTGCAGATGTATTTATCAGATCATCCCATAAGTAATGTCGTTTTTTACGATAGATTAAGTTTAAACCTAGTCCTACTCGGTTTAAGCATAAATTTTCCGAACGTTATATCTAAGAGGAGATCTATCGTGTTTCGCTACATACTTTACAGACCTTGACCAGTGAAGACGTGTATTTTGCTTTATGTGAACCCCTCGTAAACATGGCGGTATCAGAAGAGCATATCAGGCATATAATGCTTTACGAGTTCAAAAAAGGGAAGTGCGCTACTGAAGCAACGCGAAACATTCAGGACGTTTATGGCAACGATATTCTGCATGTGAGGAAATGTCAAAGATGGTTTCAAAAGTTTAGGAATGGTGACTGCTGTTTGACAGATGCAGCACGCTCTGGACGCCCTGCTGAGTTTGATGATGACCTGCTGTTAGCAGCACTTGAAGAAGACTGTTCAACAACTGTCGAAAATTGGCCCAGAAACTCAATTCATCCCCGTCCACCATCCATCGACATTTGCAACAACTCGGGAAAGTGGCTAAGTTAGGAAAATGGGTGCCACATGAATTGTCGGTCGACAATCTGAGGGTGTGGGTAAACATTAGCAGAGCTCTTCATTCCCGTGAACTCCAAGATCCATTTTTGCACCATTTAGTGACTGGTGATGAAAAGTGGATACTGTACCAGAATGTTAAGCGCCGTCGACAGTGGGTTTGTGCCGGAGAACCAGCGACACCACAGCCAAAACCAAATCTTCACCCTCGGAAGGTGTTGCTTAGTGTTTGGTGGAATAAAGATGGTGTAATACATTTTGAAACCTTACCACACAACCAATCACCGCTCAAGTCTACTGTCAACAACTGCATCGATTGAACACCGCACTAAAAGAAGAGAGACCTTCTTTGGTTAATCGGAAAGGAATCGTGTTCCACCACGACAACGCACGTCCTCATACCGCTCGGATCACGTCTGCAAAAATTGAGGAGCTTAGATGGGAAAAACTTCCACATTCTCCAGACCTTGCGCCTTCAGATTATCATCTCTTCAGGAGTCTGCAAAACTATCTTGACGAGAAACAGTATACTTCTTTAGATGACCTGCACACCAGTCTCTGTACGTTTTTTACCTCAAAACCGCCTGACTTTTATAAACATGGCATTGAAAAGCTTGTAGGACGTTGGCAGTGTGTCATTGATTCCGATGGAAAATATATACTAGATTAAAAAGTTTGTTGAGCTTTTTTTTTGTCCTTCAAATTCCGATCTAAAAAACGACATTACTTATGGGATGATCTGATAGTTTAAGATTAGCATGTACAGTAAGCCGTAGCCAGAGGGTGTAGAATTCGGAGGATTCGAGTTGGGGAATACGAGGACAAGTTAGGTCGTTACGTACATATAAGCAACATACACCTTTAGAATGAAATTGAGTATAGAGAAAGCAAGAGAGTACAGAAAAGGGGTTGCTGTCAGTTGTCCCAGATACCCGAGTTTCAGTGAGGAAGAGGAGGTGAGGTCTAAAGGAGAAGAGGTGGTGTTCAACAGATTGGAAATTTGAGGAAAGGCCATGAATGTTGCAGAAGTTAATAAAAAATGAATCGGAAAGATATTTCCAAAAGGCAGCAGCACCAACCCCGCTGCCCAGGTTTGCGTTCCCGGTATCGGCAGCGGGGGAGCCAATAGTAGTACATATATAATATATGCGCCTCGGTGGTGTAGTGGTTAGCGTCACTGACTACGAATCCATCGGCGCGGGATCGAGAACCGGTGACGGCAGCCAGCGCGCATCAAAACCCAGCTGTTTATCCTAGCACACAAAGAAAGTGGTTGGTAGATAAATGGGTACCCTTGGTTGCTGGTGGGGCATGGTTCAGATTCCACGTAAAACTGTAGGTTTAAGGTGGAGTGAAAAGCTTGACCTTCGTCAGAATGAACAATTCGGGCGGAAGCAAACCGGTGTGTGTGTGTGTGTGTGTGTGTGTGTGTGTGTGTGTGTGCATATATACGTTATATATGGCGCAAATTTGCTGGCATGGTAACAAATACCCAAATTCAAAGCTAAAGGCATCAGAAAAGTAATGTTAAACGACTCTCTCTCTAATTAGAGCTCTTAAAAGGAAGGTGTTTATATTTACTCATCGTCAAAACATGTAAGAGAAACATTAGAAAAATCGGCATCAAAGTCTGATATTCTCTTTCAAATGAAAGACAATTTATTTTTAAAAAATGGAAACACCATTTGATAACTTTCAATAATTAAAATTAAAAAATCATATATATATAAGTTATATATACAACATTGCGTAAGTTCATTAATATCCTATTTTACACGTGAATAACCAACGACAAAAATCTCCTTCAAAGGTGAAATGAACTAATAAGCTAATTAGCACCTCCTTCACGAAGTGTCTTTTAGAAAATTATTAATTAAGTGATTTTTCTCAGGCGGTAACATTTGGACTCGAACACTTGACCGAAGATGCTCCTCAACGTTGAAAATACTTCATCAAAGTCGCCTAATGAATTGACGAAAAGAGATAAGAGTCGAACATTATCCTTGAAAACGAACCTCGTGACTTCGATCTGTCTCAAACGTGTCGCCTGTCGCCTTTCAACAAGGATAAAGGGGATGGGGAAGTCCACCGAAAATGGGTATATATATATTATATATATATATATATATATATATATATATATATATATATATATATATGTGTGTGTGGAGTAAAATTAATAACTGAAATTCATGTTAACTTAGTTATTAATAAATCTTAATAGTAATATGGTAAGCATACGCAATCCACCTTCTCAATATTACACTAAATACGTGGAGAATTTAGGTGAACTGTAAAAAATCTAACACCAATTTCCTACGGGCTCATTTAAGCATCGAACTTATTTACACAAACTCAAGTCTTCTTTTTGGAGAAAAATAGTGAGCAATAACGTCCTCACATAAGGAACTTCTTTGCTTCACATGTATAAGCAGTGTAATATGTTCAGCATATGAACATAAGTAATCCACACTCTTAAGAATAAGCAAAGCGCTGGAAGAAATAGGTGAACCTTAACTTCAAAAGTAAAAACAAAAAACTACCAGTTTCCTAAGGCATCCTTTCAACCGACTTTATTTATACATAAACTCAAGTCTTCTTTTCTGAGAAGAAAAGTGAGCAATGACGTCATCATAGAAGGAACTTCTTTGCTTCAAGTCTATTAGCAGCCCTTTTTCTATCGAAAGCAAACTAAAACTACATAGCCTTTCCTACCCTTGTCCCCCCCCCCCCGGTAGCATGTGCTTATTCGTTTTAGGGCCGAGAAAGAACGTTCTACTGAAGCAGTGGTGCTTGGAATTGTTAAGATCAATTCTGCTAGTTTATAGACTTCTTTGAATCCGCAGCTGAGTTGATTCACTGTCATTATATTCATGAACATGTTTGCCCAAGAACTCTGAACTTGAATAGAGTATTAGGAGTTCATTCTTGAGACGCACATACTCAAACAGTGTTCCATTAAAGTCTCTCTGTTCAGTAGGTTATCTCAGCAGGAGCGGCTCGCAGGTAGGCACTGTGGAACTACAGCACCCCCATGATCTTATGATCTTTATATTTAAATATTTAAAATAGCCTCTCTGTTTTTTTTTCAATGAACTTGGAGTTTTTAAATCAGATTATATCCTTTTTTCCTTAAACTATTTCAATGCCGAACGAATGAATCACGAAAGTAGCTTCAGCCTTCCCGTGGAACTGCGTACTTAACAGTTCCAGATTTTGTTCGAAACGCTTGAAACCTCGGTGGCGGACGTACGAAGAGCGAGTCAGAATCGCGGGTTTAAGAGGATCCAAAGCACTGTGGACAGAGCAGTGCCGATTTGTTTGTTTGACATGGTAGTTGTGTTGCTGTATCGTTTGCTAATTCGAAATTTAATTTCCGAATTGCATTTATCAATGATTCGTTATCATTTATTTTTTGTCGTGAGATTGAAGTTAATTATATAATAATTGGATTATTTACAATATATAGCTTTCATTTCTTAGAATATTTTTTTCGCAAGTGACTTTGTTTTTTGAAATTTTAACTAGGCGCCTATTCTATTATCATGGCTGCGCTAACCCCAGAAGTGAGTCGGGTGACAGTGAGTAAAATTCAGTCTCGTAATTTTTCAGTTCTCTCTTCAAGAAAAAATAGCTATTAAAACTGAAGGACGCCCAACACAGAAATTCAAATATCTTAGCCGGGAATAAGTAACACTAAGAAATATATTCGTAGTTTTATTTCAGAATGGTAGCAAAGTAAAAGTTGGCTTTGTGGTTGTAAAGTTAAAACTGCATTATTTTGTTTCCCGTGTCTACTACTCGGTGGTGACTTGACGTGGACAAAAAGTGGTTTTACAAATATAAACAAAATGAGAAAAAACTGAAAAGCTTGAGCTCATAAAAATTCTTTTGACCATCCCCATGACTACATCCGAGGCCGAACGCTGCCATTCAACATTAAAAAGAATAAAGACGTTCTTAAGGAGCACTATGAATCAGGAAAGACAATGCTCTTGCAATGATTTCAATAGAGAAAAATTTGATCAACAGTACACAAAATTTCAATGAAAAAGTAATAGACCTTTTCGCTCAGAATAAAAACAGAAGAATGGAATTTGTTTATAAATAAAATTTTTGGCAAATTCGAAATTACCAGTTAAGCGTAAGTACCCTATAATTGATTTTATACTATTTTACTTATTTTTATGACAGTAGTTATCTATTTATCTATTCGACTTTCTCATACATACATACATATAAATATATAAACATACATACATACATATAAATATATAAACATACATACATACATACATACAAATATATAAACATACATACATACATACAAATATATAAACATACATACATACATACAAATATATAAACATACATACTGTACATACATACAAATATATAAACATACATACATACAAATATATAAACATACATACATACATACAAATATATAAACATACATACATACATACAAATATATAAACATACATACATACATACAAATATATAAACATACATACATACATACAAATATATAAACATACATACATACATACAAATATATAAACATACATACATACATACAAATATATAAACATACATACATACAAATATATAAACATACATACATACATACAAATATATAAACATACATACATACAAATATATAAACATACATACATACGATACACACAGACAGTGCATGGAACAAGGAACTCTTCTGGGATAATTAAATCCACTATAGTCCGAATAAGTAATGGTAAATGACAAATACCATAGTTTTTCTTTTTCATGATGCTAGCCCGACGTGGGCAACGGGTCACTCGCAAAGAGGTCCCATAAATATAGCTTCCCTCACCAGCTATCTGCAAAGCAGACAGGATCCAGCTTTGGGACATGGATCTAGGGTTTCAAGCACCTAGCCCTGCTACATTTAGAACCTCAATATAAGCAAAAGACTCGCTGCCTCACGTCAGATTGAATGCATCAAAGAAAAAGGGGTAACTATTATATTTTTAGCCAAAAACCCAAAACTTAAACCTGAACTGGCAGAATTGAGCGTCCACTTTTCAAGGCACATAACATGTCCGTTTGAAGATGGGAATCAATTCAGAATGGTCACCTGAGTTTCTTATGATACACACAGGCAGTGCATGGAACAAGGAACTCTTCTGGGATAATTAAATCCACTATAGTCGGGCTAGCATCATGAAAAAGAAAAACTATGGTATTTGTCATTTACCATTACTTATTCGGTAAATCCACTATAGTCTGATAGACTTACTAAAAATGCTGAAGGTTCCGGACTCTTCTTATAGCGTATCCGGAAAGGTTAGTGACTAAGTTCTTCTGAAGAGAGCAAGGCTCGAAGGGGAAAATAAAAAGTTTCTCTTACTGTAATTTACTGCTAAAATGTACAGGTAGTGCTCAGCCTCTGAATTAGCTTCTGAATGACAATGGAAGATTTTTAGTGGGTTTATATACCCAAAAACTGCTATCATCATTATTATTAAATGCTAAAAAGGCTGTATTATTTTTGCACAATATTCGAAAATAAAGTCAATTTTTAGCTGTGGTAAGGCTTGAACGAGTAAACAAAATATTTGAAGACGAAACCATATTTTTATCTTAAACCGCGACTTTTCAGATCTGATGTTATCATGATCTGCCAAGTTAACTAAAAGTGGAAATCGGACTATGCATCTTTACACTAAAATATGCATATGAGTAAAATTTTAAGGTTTAAGATGTACAATTTTAATGTTTAGGCAAGACATGATCTCATCTTTTATAACGAAAGGAATGTATACAATATGAACATTAGGGTGGAGCGAAAAATACTTTTTTTCTAGTATGAAGTTCTAATAGTGATTAAAAGTTGCATTTAGTGGACGATATATACCTGCCAAAATATGAGTTAATTTCTTTAATATTTTCAGCTGCCACCAGGGGGCTAAAGTTAACACAATTTGGGTAAAAAGGAAAAAAAATGCTTCTACTTTAGGTTTTTCAAACTATTATAAAATTTTATCTTAGAATTATCTAATAGTTTGATTAAGATTCTTAAATGATAAGAATTCG
This sequence comes from Bathynomus jamesi, assembly GCA_023014485.1. Classification (NCBI taxonomy): domain Eukaryota; kingdom Metazoa; phylum Arthropoda; class Malacostraca; order Isopoda; family Cirolanidae; genus Bathynomus; species Bathynomus jamesi. The sequence continues at coordinate 163,377 of JAJOZX010007725.1, read as the reverse complement.
TTTTGTAAAAATGCCTTTTCATATGTTTAATATCTTCAGCTGCCACAAGAGGGCTGAAGTTAACTTAAAATGACAATTAAGTATGATTCTGTATTTACTTGAAAAAGGGAACAGTAATAAATTAGGATGTCTCTCCTCCTTTATACTGGCTTGAGACAGTTAAGAAACGTTATTTCGTGCCTTAGGGAGTTACCACCCTTTCCCCAACCAACCTCCCTCTAGAAAGGGTTCTTGCTGAAGACTAATTAGTAATTTGCTTTTGTGTCAAATTTTGGCTGTTTTTCCTTGATTCTAATGTAGCACGAATCCAACCGTCTCTGTTTGTAGGTCCGCAGACTGATCCAGCAGCGTCTGTAACGAGCTTGACGCAACTCTCTACGGCTGGTGTATGACATGGAAACTGAAATAATTCTGAATGAAGAGTAGTACCATGTTTGATGCATGATTCAATATCATCAAGAGAAACTCCTTTGGTTATCGGTGGTTCTGCTATCTGAAAATCTTGCCACATAATGAGATCTGTATAGTCTTTGGCATAAAAATTTATTTCTGGCACCTTAAAATACCTGATAACATCTGTTTCTTGAATGCATGCCCTTGCTTTTATGATACGCCTAAATCCCAACTGACGCACATGCTCCCTTTCATCAGCTATCATTGCAATGAGAATGTTTTCTTGATTTGCGTAATATGCATTTCGCTGAATGACAGTCATGTACTCTCCTAAGCTCTTCACGGAGATACCGGCTTCTTGCAATCATATCCCACATATGTTTAGCACAATATTGGCATAATGGTTTACGCTTTATCTGAAACCACATTGGTGCGTATACCCTAACAATGAAAGTAGCTAATTCTTGTAAATTGCCTGAAGGATTCTCTGTGCTTGCATATAACCGCAGAGTCCTGTTTGCTGTGGTGAGCCACCTTGAATGTGATATATTGCCTGGACTCTTATGACTAAGACTCTTTGAGAATGTTCCACTTGATATAGCCTTGTGAATTTCAAGAAGGTATTTCTGGTCAGTACTTATGTCATCTACATCAACTTCACACATGTCCTCTTGAATTTTAATGGGTTTGAAGTTAACTATGGGAAGCTTTTCACAGTCTGAAAGTGCTCGGCCAATTTCTCCTGAAAAATGCTCTTGGTCCAGTAGTGGTACCATCCAAGTGATGAAACATGGCACAATGGAAGTTCATTAAGGTGTAAAAGGCATATCAGCCACTGCAATGGCTTATTAAAGGCTTCTTCCAGTAATCTTATGTGCCTCCAATACTACCAGTGTTAACCACTGTCGAATCACAGCCAACTGCAACGATGTCCCTATATCAACATTCCTTTCTTTCAAGCAATTCACTAGCGCTGTGCAAATGTATTTAGCTTTGCCACTGGAAGGTGTCACATGTGCAAAGTACAGAGAGTGTGGTTCAGATATTATGCTGATATGCTCTTCGCGTTTGGTTCTTTGGTGGTTAGAGCCATCACTCTCCTGGACTTGAATCATTGTTTTATCCTTTCTGCCATCAAAGTATAATCCCCGCTTCCTATCACCATTATTCTGCGTGTTCGTTGGTCATTTAAAAAATCCTGCTCTTTTGGAGGGACTTTCTTACTCTTTTCACATGAGCATCTCCTAAACTCCTTACATTTGCAGGTGCAGATGTCAAACAAAGTGCATTTTGAAGAGTTTTCAAATTCTTCAAGCTGATTTTTGTACTTAGGCTGATCCTTGCGTGACTTGTATGGCTTTAATAAGGACCTGTATTTATCATGGTACACTCGCATCATCTGTAAAACGCGTGTATGTGAAACTATTGGCAAAGAGGCCTTCTTCCAAATATTTTCTACCTTTTCGGAAACTACCTCTGCTATTTCAGAAAATGAAGGCTCCTTGTTATTCATCTGCTCCTTCACTAAATGTTTTGTGAACAGGTAATCTTTCATAATGCAGTTATAAGTTGGTAGTTGCATATCACTCATCTCACAAGGTACTTCAAATATGGCACACTTCATATGTTCTCTAGTGAAATGTTTATATTTAGTATTTGATGCCATAATATTTTTAAGAAAAATTCACAATCACAAAATATCCTGTAACATCAAAACATTATATAATTAATAAATATAATATATTTTATAAGTATATATAATATATTATATAAATATATAATATATTATATAAATAAACTAAAATTATATAATACATTATAACAAGCATTTTATAATAAAATCAATATTATCTCTATAAAATCACTTTAAAATAAAGTTTTATAATATTCCGATCATATTAAAAACTCTCCGATCAAACTGAGCGACTAGGCCTACTACCTAAGAAGACAAGTGTTAACACACTGTTCTAATGACTCACAGAAAGAAATTCCTTCACACCAAAACCTCCCCACAACCCTCCCCAAACCCTCCCCCACAACATTCAGTGTAGTCTCAACATGACTCAGTTACTCTAAATTGTGTTAACTTCAGCTCTCTTGTGGCAGCTGAAGATATTAAGCATATGAAAAGGCATTTTTACAAAACGAATTTCTATCATTTAAGAATATTAATCAAACTATTAGATAATTCTAAGATAAAGTTTTATAATAGTTTGACAAACCTAAAATAGAAGCATTTTTTTCCTTTTTACACAAAACTGTGTTAAATTTAGCCCCCTGGTGGCAGCTGAAAACTTTAAACAAATGAACTCATAGTTTGGCAGGCATATTTCGTCCACTAAATGCAACTTTTAATCACTATTAGAACTTCATACTAGAAAAAAAGTATTTTTCGCTCCACCCTAATGAACATTGCAAAGCTTAAGCACGATTCCTTAAGCGAAATCTAAAAAAATGATTATGAGATTTAAAAAAAACAACAACAGGTCACCAATTATTTGGCAAAGTAGAAAGCAAATCAAAAATTTTATCCAAACTCGCGTTGGGCGATTTTGGTCCTTATGTAAAAATGAATACACACACGTACATTCATATGAGTATAGGCATTATATAAAGTTAAATATATAAGAATATACAGGATTATATAAATACATGCACCATATAACATGAATTTTTAAAATGGATACTTTTTCTTAAAATGGATACAAGAACTATATAAATGAATACCAGAATTACATGAAGAATAAGATAGTATAGGAATATGGGAATTATTTATGGTTCATTTTTACAGGACTCTCCCCTCTAGAATGATATTAATATAACAATGTAACATCCTAACTAATGCTAACTAGATGATAACTATGGGTTTTATAATAGTTATATATACAACGTAAGTCGGGTGGTTAAGTCTAGTTCACGTGGTCTGGGTACGCACTCTTGGTCGTGCATAAATAGTTTCATGTTCCGTGTCACTTGGTTTTCTTTGTTCCCAGAATGATCATTTCACCACAAATATACCGAGGATAATAGCACATACAATAATGATACTAACGGCAGATGTTGAGAAAATGGTTACCGGTTGTAGTATTTGTAAGAGATTATTTTGGTTATCATCCGAAATTTTAAACCGGCTCAATTGATCATTCCATTCAGGGGCATGTAGTTCGTGTAGGATGGTTACAGGTTTTATGGAGATTTAAGATCTCTATGACGGGTTTAAATTTAATTTGCGACGGGAATGGGTATGAGTTATTAAGGGTAACCTTGTACGGGTTGTATATTTGGAGGGCTTTTGAACGCAAGGAGCAACCAATTGGTAGCCGAATAACCATAAGGATTGTAATGAGGGAATAATTCGATGGACACTCGAGAGTAGCGGCAGTCCTGTTCGCGAAAGAAACCCAGATGTCTGGTCCAATTTGTAGTTGGATGGTTTTAGGGGAATTAAATTTTTTAAATGAACATACCGGGGCATGCCGGTCACGAATTAAGTCGATAAAGCAAGACCTAGTAATTGGAAGAATAACTGGTTTGAGTGGAGGGCAGAAGAGTTGTTTATTTGGTTGCGGGAATCGGCAATGCCGGACGTCGCTACCTGACATCATAGAATAAGCTGACAGATCTTTAGTGAGGAAAAGGTAAGGTGGTACGGTGGGTAAATACAATCGATAGATATTAGAGTTGTTTTGGTAGGGTGTTCGGAAAGGGTGAAATTTATACACGTCATAAGTGAGGACATCGAAAAATGGTATAATTATGAGGTATGTGTAGGGGCGTGGTCCATGTACAGTCCAGGTGTATTCTAGAAAATGAGGGTAATTAATGTGGTTGAGTGGGAATATGGGTGATAATTTTAATTGTGACTGGGCGGTGTGAATCAAGGACTGAAGTATTTCCCATGGTATTAGGGTGGAAAGAGTGTGATTTTTCCATGGGCTAGCTGGGTTGCACTCAAAACCTTGGAATGAATCGTAGTTATTCGTTGTAAGTATTTATCGATTAGGGTTATTTGTAGGTTCATTATCTCTATTAATTCTAGATATCTTTTGTGTTCTTTGTATTGAGCTAACATGGATTCGAGTTATGTGAATCTGTCCGAAAGGGAATGGAGGAAGCGATTGTTTTCGTGTAATGACCTAATAGTTTGTTCTAACATGTGTCCATTATATTGTCGATTTCGCGCGAAGAGATTCAATTTAAGTTCAATTCTTTTAATATCTTCTTCGGTTGCTAATCCGAATAAACCTTTGAACAGTTTCCCTCCTGTATCTATCAGTCCCCTTTTACTTCTTTGGTTAAAGTTTTCTGAATTTTTAGTTTCAGTTTGTATCCATGGTAAGGCTAATATTTCTGATAGGGCGCGTGCTGTAGTTTGAATATTTTCGAGGGTATTTTCTAACAGAACGCGACTAATCTGATCTTTTCCTTGGAAAGAATTCTGGACTTTACTTTCAAACGTTTTTAATTGGGTTTGTATCTGAAGGAGATTGATTTTAATTCTAGCAGGGGGTTGCAAATTTATATAAAGGTCTGCGTGCCCTTTAAAAAATTTACCTTCTGCAAGTTTTTCTATAACTCCGGTAGAAATTTTAATGCTAAGTCTACAAGAGTAAATAATTTGGAAAATTATAAGGGGGACAATTTTATTCATTTCTACGCCTTAGGTTATACTTGTGTGGATACTTGTGTGGATACTTGTGTGGATACTTGTGTGGATACTTGTGTGGATACTTGTGTGTACTTGTGTTTGTGGCGAAGGGGTCGGCCTCGTTTTGGTGGCAATGGGGGTCGACCGTTGAGCTCGGATTCTGAGCGGGTTCGTTTCTTATGTGAAGGTTCTTATTAATGTGTTCTAATTAGGTCTACTAGACCGATCTTAATTTATGGAATGATCACTTAAGGGGTTTTCCTAACTACACTATCTAAAAATAAATGCACAACAATTTGTCTAACTAGGGGAAAATTTGAAAAGATTGCAAACAAAAATAAAAATGTAAACAAAATTTCACTCGAATGTACGTGAAGGTATGGTAATACTATGTTTGGACATTAAATAAAATTATACTATACTAACTAGAATTGCCTCTGCGCTGAATTGCCTCTGCGCTGAATTGCCTCTGCGCTGAATTGCCTCTGCGCTGAATTGCCTCTGCGCTGAATTGCCTCTGCGCTGAATTGCCTCTGCGCTGAATTGCCTCTGCGCTGAATTGCCTCTGCGCTGAATTGCCTCTGCGCTGAATTGCCTCTGCGCTGAATTGCCTCTGCGCTGAATTGCCTCTGCGCTGAATTGCCTCTGCGCTGAATTGCCTCTGCGCTGAATTGCCTCTGCGCTGAATTGCCTCTGCGCTGAATTGCCTCTGCGCTGAATTGCCTCTGCGCTGAATTGCCTCTGCGCTGAATTGCCTCTGCGCTGAATTGCCTCTGCGCTGAATTGCCTCTGCGCTGAATTGCCTCTGCGCTGAATTGCCTCTGCGCTGAATTGCCTCTGCGCTGAATTGCCTCTGCGCTGAATTGCCTCTGCGCTGAATTGCCTCTGCGCTGAATTGCCTCTGCGCTGAATTGCCTCTGCGCTGAATTGCCTCTGCGCTGAATTGCCTCTGCGCTGAATTGCCTCTGCGCTGAATTGCCTCTGCGCTGAATTGCCTCTGCGCTGAATTGCCTCTGCGCTGAATTGCCTCTGCGCTGAATTGCCTCTGCGCTGAATTGCCTCTGCGCTGAATTGCCTCTGCGCTGAATTGCCTCTGCGCTGAATTGCCTCTGCGCTGAATTGCCTCTGCGCTGAATTGCCTCTGCGCTGAATTGCCTCTGCGCTGAATTGCCTCTGCGCTGAATTGCCTCTGCGCTGAATTGCCTCTGCGCTGAATTGCCTCTGCGCTGAATTGCCTCTGCGCTGAATTGCCTCTGCGCTGAATTGCCTCTGCGCTGAATTGCCTCTGCGCTGAATTGCCTCTGCGCTGAATTGCCTCTGCGCTGAATTGCCTCTGCGCTGAATTGCCTCTGCGCTGAATTGCCTCTGCGCTGAATTGCCTCTGCGCTGAATTGCCTCTGCGCTGAATTGCCTCTGCGCTGAATTGCCTCTGCGCTGAATTGCCTCTGCGCTGAATTGCCTCTGCGCTGAATTGCCTCTGCGCTGAATTGCCTCTGCGCTGAATTGCCTCTGCGCTGAATTGCCTCTGCGCTGAATTGCCTCTGCGCTGAATTGCCTCTGCGCTGAATTGCCTCTGCGCTGAATTGCCTCTGCGCTGAATTGCCTCTGCGCTGAATTGCCTCTGCGCTGAATTGCCTCTGCGCTGAATTGCCTCTGCGCTGAATTGCCTCTGCGCTGAATTGCCTCTGCGCTGAATTGCCTCTGCGCTGAATTGCCTCTGCGCTGAATTGCCTCTGCGCTGAATTGCCTCTGCGCTGAATTGCCTCTGCGCTGAATTGCCTCTGCGCTGAATTGCCTCTGCGCTGAATTGCCTCTGCGCTGAATTGCCTCTGCGCTGAATTGCCTCTGCGCTGAATTGCCTCTGCGCTGAATTGCCTCTCTGCGCTGAATTGCCTCTGCGCTGAATTGCCTCTGCGCTGAATTGCCTCTGCGCTGAATTGCCTCTGCGCTGAATTGCCTCTGCGCTGAATTGCCTCTGCGCTGAATTGCCTCTGCGCTGAATTGCCTCTGCGCTGAATTGTCGGGTCACGGTGCTGGAGTGTTGAAAAAGGAGTGCTTAATATACTTTGTACAGTGTTTGGCATGGTTATGGAAGGGACAAAAAGTAATATGTCAGTACTGGAGAGAAAGACGTTCGCCCATGAGCTCTGACTGGAAACTGACAGTCACTGACTCGCTCGCTGAGAAGCCGTCTGACGCGGGCCATGGCAACATATGCCCCGCCCACTTTACCATATATGGAGGGTGTTCTGTCCAGAGACCGCACACTCTCCGTACTGATCACTCGCTCTCTCCCTTTTCCATTTGATTTGGCATGGGGTAAACAAATTTATATTCCCATAGTAGGTGAGAATATACAGTATATATATATATATATATATATATATATATATATATATATATATCGCCGCACCACAATACTGAAATTTCGCACCTCAAACAAGCTCTAGGGACGCTTCTATCGCTCAGTACCAAAATTTTACCGAATGGTTGTGAAGACAATCCGAACAACTGAATTGAAGTAGCTCATTTCTCATCTCGACTAGTGTAACAGTCGAGCGCGGAATTAAAGGTTAGGGCATCTTTTTCGTCTCGACTAAAGTTGAGAAAGAGGGAGACAAAGGGTTAATTAAATATTAATTTACAGAAGATCTATTGGGTACGCGGCGCACACCTAGCACACCCTGAATATACGCACCTGAATACACACTCGTGTGTTGTGTATGTATATATGTATATATATATATATATATATATATATATATATATATATAGATCAACGGAGGCTCTATCATCATATTTACAAACTACTCCTTAAAACCAGACGTATAGAGAATAGCCGTTCCCATCATCAGTGGATAAAATACACACGTGTTAAGATTATATGAAGACGAGTAACATATTGGCTTAGTGTTGGTTCTCTCCATAATATGCAAAACGCCTCCAAAATCGAAGCATCCATCTTATATTTCGTGACATGGAGAGAAGTGAAAATCTCTTAAACAAAGAGTGGAAAGTGCATTGAAAAAAAAATTCTTATTCACTTGTAAAACAATATGATCAAATTTAAACATGATTTTGAATTAATATATAAGCCTAACAAAAATTTCTTTTAGTGCGTAAATGCAATATAAAATGAGAGTGCCGAACTTCATTAACCCTGCTATTTTACTAAAATCCCGCGCGCGCGCGCGCGCACATACACAATCCATATATCTATAATAAGAATTAACCTAACTTAGTGGTATTGAACCGAGAAGGGCGTGAGGAGGGTTTCGAACGCAATTTAGGACTCGAAGGGTGGTTTCTTATAAGACGGTAAATAATGAAGTACTCGTCAATCCAACCTAACTTAATCTTAACTAACGTAGCTAAATTAGGAACAATAGGCCGGTATCTTTTTTCCGACATTAAAAATGATCCTAGAATTTTGTATAAATTTTTTTAATGTTTCGAGGTAGCAAAAGTGTTACTTCGCAAAAAAAAATTATATGTCTTATTTCACTGAATGTCCTGATTGCCTACGCGCGCGCGTGCGCGCGCACACACACACACACACACACACGCATATATATATATATATATATATATACACAGTGTTGGGCACAAAAGCGTTAATCCGATAACAGTTAATTAACGAAGTTAACTTTTTTTAACGGAAGTTAATTTCCATTTATCGTTATCGGACCAGTTAACTTCCGATAACTCGATATTTAGTCTGTTAAAGTCCGTTAACACGTTAACTGCGAGGAGTCATTCACGGAAGATCACCGCTCCGCGAATGAATTCAAACCGCCATAACTTCAGTCTGCCAATTCCGTCCTCTGCCGCAGTGGAACGGCTCTTCTCTCTCGGCAAGGACATCCTGAGGCCCAAGAGGTCAAAGACTGACTGGCAGTTGGGCCTAACTTTGAGAAGTTGGTCTTTCTGAAGGGCAACCAGCACATTGTGCCATAGTCTTTAATAAATGTGCCTAAAATTTAATTTTACCTTTCAGTTCCCGCCATAATAATTCTCTGGTAAATTAAAATTTAGTTAATGGTTAGTGGTTACAAGGGTTTCCAAACATGTTATCAGTACATTTTTTACTAAAAATAAAAAAAAAAGTTAAGCAAAAAGTTGCAAAACTTGATAAAAATACAGTTAAATACCTATTTATTGTTGGATTTTGCATAAATAAACATTTTCTATGGGTTTTAAAGCTTTTTTCCTTGATTTTTTTTAAATGTTAGTAAAGAAATAGTTATCGTTAACGGATTATCGTTAACTTCCGTTAACTTTGTAGTAAAATTATCGGATTATCGTTATCGGAGTTAAAAATTGGGGTTAACGGATTATCGTTATCGAAGTTAACTTTTTGGTTAACGTTGCCCACCACTGTATATATATATATATACACGTGTGTGTGTGGGCGTGCGTGCGCAGGACGAACCAAAAGCAAATGTGAAACAGAGAGGAATGCCGCATGGGCAGCAGGGGGGGGGGCGACATCTCCCGTCATAAGATGCACAAACGTGAGGCGAGTATGACCGATGTGTAGACGCATCAGAGCGGTTTCTAACCGTCGGTCACGCTGACAGGAGGAAGGCCACCGTCGAATCGTGTGCTTCAACGCTCTCAAGAAATTCTCGGACCCATCCTCCCACTGGTGCTGCCACCGCCGAAGGAGTGCTTCCCGGAAAACCCTCGTAAAGTCCGACGCCGGGAGAGGCGTGTTAGGGTCGAAAGACAGGGAGGACACCTCCCTCGGCGCGGCGTCCGCGCGTTCGTTGCCCGGAACACCAACGTGGGAAGGTATCCAACAAAAGGCGACTACCTTACGGTGTGATGAAAGAAGGATCAGCCAGTCCTGGATCTGTCGCACCAGTGGGTGCGGAGAGACAAGAGAGGACATGGCCTCAAGAGCGTTACGGAAGTCAGAATAAATAGTAAACGATGTAGAGAGGAGCTGAGAAAAGAACCGAAGGGCCAAAAGAATAGCCGATAGTTCCGCTGTAAAGATGGAAGCCGCTGGGGGGAGGGATAATGATTTAATTTCTGATGGGAAGACGGCCGCGCAGCCTACTCCAAGTGCAGAGCGAGAGCCGTCAGTGAACACTGGGATAGTCAGCATGGGAAGAGGAATGGGATAGGAATAGTTGTCGAAGGGCGGATGGGTGGAACTGGGACTTTAGTACAGTAGAAAGGAGGGAGCAGATACGGAGAGGAGAAATGGTCCACGAGGGGTAGTTGCAGGGGTGAGAGAGCACTCGCCCCTCCACCCCCCAGAGACGATAGGACGGGGACCATTCCGAGACCAAACGATCGGATCAAGTGGGGATGACGGTCAAAGCATGCCACAGTGGAAGGGCCGAAGAGGGATTGGAAGACCGGGGTGGGAGAGAACTGTCGAACACGAGAGGTATTTGAGACCCTCCAAGGTACGATGGGCATCCAACGGGAGATGGCCACTCTCTGCATACAGGCTAACGATTGGAGAAGATCGGAATGCGCCAGTGCTGATGCGCACACCTAAGGAGCGAATCGGGTCCAGCATGCGCAGAGCGGAAGCAGGAGCGGAGGAATAGGCCTGATAACCCTAATCCAACTTACTTTGGACCAGGGAGTGGTAGAGCCGCCAAAGAGTATGGCGGTGAGCACCCCAGTCAGTATGTTAGAGGAACTTGATAAGGGTACAAGTCTGAAGGCACGAAGCCTTCAGAGACTTCAAGTGGGGGATCCAGGAGAGGCAGGAATCAAGGAGACCCAGAAATCTAGTTTCAGGCAAAACGGGGACTGGTGGTCCATAAAGAGAGAGAGAAGGAACGGCAGTGCAGCGGCGGCAGCGGCAAAAGTGCATTGTCACCATTTTCGATGAGATGAGGAATATCGGAATCTGTGGTCTGTGGCCCATTTGGAAACCGAATCCAGGGCCCGCTGGAGGATACGTTCAAAGAAGGCAGATCGGGACCCGGAGCAATATATGCAAGGTCGTCTACATAAAGGGTGGCCGTAATCCCCGGGGGCAGAGCCGTCACCACGTCGTCGATCGCCAAAGCGAAGAAACGACGCTGCCCTGGGGGACTCCCTCCTCCTGAATGCACAGAAGAGAGGGAGGTACCCACCTGAACTCGAAAGGAACGGGAAATCAGAAAGTTGGAGATAAAGGAAAGGAGGAAACCTTCGGAAGCCCAAAAGGTAAAGTTTTCGCAGATCCACCACCGCCAAGTGGTGTCATCCGCTTTCTCCAAATCAAGAGAGACTGCATAAAGATGACGTCGCTCTGCAAATGACACACGGACCGCAGTTTCCAACTGAACTAAGATGTCAGTGGTGCTACAGAACCTGCGAAAACCGGTCTGTGTTGGGGAAAGTAAATTGTGGTGTTCGAGGTGCCACATCAGTCGCCGAGAAACCATCTTCTCTAAAAGTTTTCAGAGGCAGTTACTGAGGGCTATTGAATGGTAATTGAGGGGAGACGTCAGATCCTTACCGGGTTTAGGAAAGGGGAGCACCACTGCTCCACTCCAACAGGAGGTGAAGATGCCCCCTACCCATATCCAATTGTAGAACGTAAGCAGAAAGAAACCGAAGGGTGTAGGTGACGAAACATTTCGAAATAAATGCCGTCAGGGCCGGGTGCAGAGTTGCCGCAAGAATCAACCGCCGATCTCAGCTCCGACATAGAAAAAGGCGGTTACAGGGGAAATTATTGGGAGTCTGAAAAAGGTGAGGGGAGCGAACAAGCAAAGCCTTACGTTGGAGGAAGGCAGGATCACGGTGGTCGTGTCGGGAGATGGAAGCTATGGTCGAGGCGAGGGTCTCGGCCACTGCAGTAGGAGAAGACGGTGGGCGTCCATCTATCGCGAGGACAGGAGGAGGATGAGATGAGGACTTTCCGGAAATTTTCCGAATCTTGTTCCACATTCGGGAGGAAGGGTGCGGGAGGTGAGAGAGGAGACGCAAGTTCGCCAAAACAAGCGGCGGGCTTCACGGACTGTGCTCGCGCACGTTTAAAGGCTATTGAATTTGTTAGGGATGAATAACGTTGAAGAAGGCGAAAGGCAGTCTTCTTAGCCTAAACAGCAAGAGTGCATGTCGGGGTCCACCATGGAACCGAAGGGGCAGACGTGCGAGGAAATGTAGATTTGGGAATGGAGGACAGAGCGGCACAGGTGATATGATCTGTGAGGTAGGTGGAGGCAGCCTAAACAGCAAGAGTGCATGTCGGGGTCCACCATGGAACCGAAGGGGCAGACGTGCGAGGAAATGAGATTTGGGAATGGAGGACAGAGCGGCACAGGTGATATGATCTGTGAGGTAGGTGGAGGCAGCATCAACAGTCGGGAGGGAAGTTATTCAAAGCTGCAGAGTTTTGACTTTCGGAGTAGAAAAGAGGTCAGTCAGCATTAATGAGGGATCATCGGGTAGGAAGAGCGGAGGAGCTGGGAGTCCAGGACGTACGGAGGAGGGGAAAATAATCGCTACCATGAAGGTCTGGAATGACAGACCAAGAGAAGTCAAGGAAGGCGGAAGGAGAAGTAAGCGAAAGATCTATGGAGGGAAATGTACGGGTCTGGAGGTGAAAAACTGAGGGCTGGCCGGTGTTGAGAAGACAGACAGTAGTAGTTGAAAGAAGGGAGACCACAACGCCACCCCGCTGGTTGGTCACAGTATCACTCAACAGAGAATGGCGCACGTTGAAATCTCCCAGGAGGAGGAAAGGGACAGGAAGCTGCAGGAAGAGAGCGGAAAGATGGTCAACAAAGTTCCTGCGACGGGGAGAGATACAAAGAGCAAACTGAATATACACGGTCCAGGAAAACCTGGGCCGCTACTGCCTGGAGAGGAATGTTGAGGGGGAGGGGAGTAGATGGCACACCAGAACGGATGAAAACGGCTGTGCCCCCAAGGGGGGCAGCATCAGACAGAGAGGGGGAAGAACTGAGGACCAGAAACCGAGGGTAATCAGGGTCAGAGTCGTCTGCTCCCATGAAGGGGTTAAAAGACTTGCGGAAATAAGACATACGAGAAGTGTTTGAACGAGGAGGACGTGAGTGTTCGGCAGTCCAAGGGGAGTCAACCCCATCAGGATGCGGTCTTCCTGTGGTAGAGTTGTTGACAGTAGACTTCAGCGGTGATTGTTTGGTTGTGTGGTAAGGTTTCAAAGTGTATTACACCACCTTTATCTCACCAAACACTAAGCAACACCTTCGAGGGTGAAGATTTGGTTTTGGCTGTGGTGTCGCTGGTTCTCCGGCACAAACCCACTGTCGACGGCGCTTAACATTCTGGTACAGTATCCACTTTTCATCACCAGTCACTAAACGGTGTAAAAACCGATCTTGGAGCTCACTGGAATGAAGAGCTTTGCTAATGTTTACCCGCACGCTCAGATTGTCGACAAACAATTCATGTGGCACCCATTTTCCTAACTTAGACACTTTCCCGAGTTGTTGCAAATGTCATGGATGGTGGACGGGGATGAATTGAGTTTCTGGGCCAACCTTCGACAGATGTTGAACAGTCTTCTTCAAGTGCGGCTAACAGCAGGTCATCATCAAACTCAGCAGGGCGTCCAGAGCGTGCTGCATCTGTCAAACAGCAGTCACCATTCCTAAACTTTTGAAACCATCTTTGATATTTCCTCACATGCAGAATATCGTTGCCATAAACGTCCTGAATGTTTCGCGTTGCTTCAGTAGCACTATTCCCTTTTTTGAACTCGTAAAGCATTATATGCCTGATATGCTCTTCTGATACCGCCATGTTTATGAGGGGTTCACATAAAGCAAAACACACGTCTTCACTGGCGAAGGTCTGTAAAGTATGTAGCGAAACACGATAGATCTCCTCTTAGATATAACGTTCGGAAAATTTATGCTTAAACCGAGTAGGACTAGTTTAAACTTAATCTATCGTAAAAAACGACATTACTTATGGGATGACCTGATACATAAATGATATCGACGCTGGCATCGTCAGTAGGATCGCCAAATTCGCTGATGACACGAAGCTTGGGGCCAATGTTGGGACGCCCGAGCGATCGAGCAACTGCGTGCGGACCTATGTAGGATAGGAGAGTTGTCCGACAAATGGCAAATGCTGTTTAACTTTGTAAATGCAATCTGATGCACACTGGCTACGCCAATCCCAATTCGGACTATTCGATTTTGGGAAGTAATATCGAGGCCACTGATTTGGAGAAGGACTTGGGTGTGCTAATTAGCAGCGACCTTAAATTTACGAAACAGTGCGAGAGGTGGAAAAGAAAGCCCAGAAGCTTTTGGGTTATATCTGGGGGCAATTTCGATTTCGGAACAAGGAGATTATGCTATCTCTCTGTACAATTCTCTGGTTCGGCCGCACCTGGAGTATGCTGTGCAGTTCTGTTCGGCCACCCTCGGGAAAGATATTGAGAGGCTGGAGCGAGTGCAGGTGAGGGCCATAAAGTTAATCCCTTCCGTTAGGCCACTTTGCTTTGTCCGGAGCGATAGGGCGCGTCCCTCTGTGGCCAATGTGGGAATGCCTCTTCGTTGCGAGGGCTCTCTCTGCCTTCGTGGACCATTGGACCCGTCTGGGGACCTGCCTGATCTCCTGCTTATACTAGGGACACTCAATATATTTTGCCCCACCCTTTTTTATGAGCTAAATAATATGCCATGTGGCTGACTTGTGTTTTGGGCCGTAAGTTTGAACTTTCTCCGCTTCACATAACCAGATTTTTCCAGTTTGAACCTCCTCTCCGTTTAAAACCGCTTTTAAACGTCCTTGTTTAAAACCGATGGTTAACGCAGTTTCGAGAATGGCGTTTGACACTGATTTGCTTCGTAAACAGGGCGCTGTTATCGAGTTCTTAACCGCAGAGAAGGAATTAGTTGTAAATATTCACAAACGTCTGCAAAACGTTTAAGAAGATGATGCTCTTGATCGAAGCACAGTTGGACGCTGGTCTAAACATGTGATCATCGGAGAGAAGGAGAGCTAGCCTCGATGATGAGCCACCCAGCGGTAGCCTGGCATCGGCTGTGACATCTTACACTGTGCAACGTGATAACAGCATCATTCGATCAAATCGGCGCGTCACATGCAAAGACCTATCACTGGAGCTAGGAATTAGTGAAGGAAGTGTGAATACGATAATTCAGCAACTGGGATACTCAAAAGTGTGTTCACGGTTTGTTCCTCGCTAAGTGACAGAAGCAATTTCATTTCTTTGGGTTTTGTGATCTTCAGAGTCGTTGGTTCGATACCAGACAGAAGGGATAACTTCTTTTCACAAATTGTGACTCGGGATGAGACTTGCATACACCACTTTGAACTTGAAACAAAACGCCAATCCATGGAGTGGCATCACGCAGACTCCCCATGCAAGAAAAAGTTAAAAATGGCTCCCCCTGCAGGAAAGGTCTAAAAGAAAAGAGACCACCTTTGGTTAATCGGAAAGGAATCGTGTTCCACCACGACAACGCACGTCCTCATACTGCTCGGATCACTTCTGCAAAAATTGAGGAGCTTGGGTGGGAAAAACTTCCACATCCTCCAGACCTTGCGCCTTCAGATTATCATCTCTTCAGGAGTCTGCAAAACTATCTTGAGAAACAGTATAGTTCTATAGATGACCTGCACACCAGTCTTTGTACGTTTTTTGCCTCAAAACCGCCTGAATTTTATAAACATGGCATTGAAAAGCTTGTACGACATTGGAATAGTGTCATTGATTCCGATGGAAAATATATACCAGATTAAAAACTTTCAGTAGTTTTTTTTTTTGTCCTTCAAATTCCGATCTAAAAAACGATATTACTTATTGGATGACCTGATAAATGATAAACAACAGTGGATCCAAAACGAAACCCTGAGAACCCCGCTAGTGACCGAGGGCCCAACCTGAGTTAGCCCCTTTAATTACAACCCTCTGACGCCTATCCTTCAGCCAGTTTTCAATCCACCAACCTACTTCCCCACCGATATCCAGCGCGCGCACTTTCGCCATTAGCCGGCGGTGAGGTACCTTATCAAACGCATTCTGAAAGTCGAGATGAAGTGTATCAATCGCTGTAATCTTATCATACTCACTCAACATGACGTGGAAAAACTCGAGCAAGTTGGTGAGACACGACCTATGCCATCTAAACCCATGTTCGGAGTCCCCAAGCTGCTTCTATGAATCCAAATGGTAAACGATCCTATCCGCTAGTATCCCCTCTAATAATTTACCTGCAACCGAAGTGAGACTAATGGGACGATAGTTCCCTGGACTTTCGTGATCCCCTTTCTTAAAGATAGGGGTCACGTTGGCTTCCTTCCAGTCAACAGGCACCTGGCCCGTCTCCAACGATTTGTTGAAGACTGTAGCCAGGTGGGGGCGACCTGGTCGCGCACCTCCCGCAACACTCTGGGGAGAAACTGGTCTGGCCCAGTAGCCTTAAACGCGCTCAGTTTGTCTATTCTATCGGCAACGACTGTCGCGGTACATCGAACACTATCCAGGCCAACACTTTCGTTCCTGATGCCTGGCTCGGGGATGACTCGGGTGTCCTCCCAGGTGAACACTCCCGCAAAGTACTCATTCAACACATTAGCAATGTCCGCGTCGAAGGTCCGCAGAACGCCTTTCTACTATTAACATAACTGAAGAACCCCTTATGGTTCCCTTTGAAGGGGCTTGCCACCCGTAGTTCTTCGTTACCTTTTCGCTCGCCTAACCTTCGCCTTCACGTCCATGCACAGGCGGACATACGCCTCAGTGTTCTCGTGGGAACGATTGGCCTTCGCCCCTCCTATACGCAACTTTCCTATTTCGGATAGCCGAAGCGATGTCACTGAACTACTCAGGCTCCGTTGAAGCAGGGTTGACCTGTTTTGAGGATATGGCAGCACACTGCAGCACCATAAACTCATCCCGGAATGCACTCCACACTTCCTCAACATCGCCGCCGACCTCTAACCCCATCTCACCTACGCTATCCCGAAGGCCAACAAAGTCCGCCCGCCGTAGATCGAGCTTACTGCCTCTAAAGTTACTACACTTCACCCAGGGGACGCAGACACAGAACCTAATCAAACCGTGATCACTCCCGCCCAAAACACACACACACACACACACACACACAACATGTCCCCCAGCAGGCTACGGAGTTCTGTGTACAGGGCTGTATCCTCCTCGAGGACGACATGCGGAGGTCTGTACGTAAAGATTAACCTATAGTTCGTCCCTCCCACGTTCAGATCGACGCCAAGCAGCTCCCGTGCCGATCGGAACTGGCAGTCAACCGGACTCAACGTGTCCCTCACGTATATTAGTACCCCTCTCTCCTCCCTACGGGTGCGATCTTTGTGGAACATTCTATACCCAAGAATCTCCAACTCCCCAACGTACTCCATACCATCAGTATGAATCCAGGACTCGGTGACAACAACGATATCCTGGTATTCTGATGCTAAGAGCGCCCCTAGCTCGCAAAACTTATTCCTAATCGACCTAGCATTAAAAAGCACTGCACGGAGGGAGCCTTCCCTATTCTGACCGCCCCCTAGCACGACCCGTTTCCCGAACAGCCAGGGCTGTCGGGAGTTGAAGAGCCCCCTCCAACGTGGAAGGAGGGGCACTAACAGCTGTTGGAGGGGCACTAACAGCTGTTGGAGGGGCACTAACAGCTGTTGGAGGGGCACTAACAGCTGTTGGAGGGGCACTAACAGCTGTTGGAGGGGCACTAACAGCTGTTGGAGGGGCACTAACTGCTGTTGGAGGGGCACTAACTGCTGTTGGAGGGGCACTAACTGCTGTTGGAGGGGACTAACTGCTGTTGGAGGGGGACTAACTGCTGTTGGAGGGGGACTAACTGCTGTTGGAGGGGGACTAACTGCTGGGGGAGTAGGTTTAACTGTTTGGGGAGCAGGATCAATTGCTGGTTTGGGGGGTCCTAGTTTAAAAAGATTATACAAATTAATGTTCAGTAAATCACCATACTTCTTTTTCCCCTTCTGGTTAAAATGTATCCCGTCCGAACCAAAGTATTCCCCATTTCCGTAGAATGTAGGCCAAAAATCGACAAACTTTAGGCCTTTTTCCTCACACATGCGTTTAACTCTTTTATTTATGCTAATGACTTTACTTAGAGTATAATCACTAGCACGCATTCGAGGGAGAATTCCTACGACCATACCCATGTCTGTCGTATCCCTAACCTTGTCAGTTAGGTTCTTGAATTCATTTATAATGGGCTCTGTCTGCCCTCCTGTCCCTCCCAGAAAAACGTCATTGCCACCAACATGGACAATGATAGGGCAACTCTTATTCTTGATATTAATTTTGCCTAATTCCCTATTAATTATCTGGCTTGTGGCACCCTGAAAACATCGGAGTTTTCTCTTGGTCACCCGTCTTGCTCCGAAAAAGTCCCCTTGATTTCTTACCATAGAATCCCCAATTAAAAAGGATTCATCCTCCTCATCAGCAAGTAAGTGAAATTTATTTTTGATGGTAATGGGTTCCAAATCCTTATGTTTTGGAGGCTTTTATTTTTGACCAATTTGAATTCTTGTTCCTCCGTTCTATTTTCCGGAATAGTCACCGTATTTTCCAAGCGTGCCACGCTTTGCTCTAGATGCTTAATCTTACAGTTTAAATCTGCTGGTGTGTTTTTAGTTTGATCTTGTCCACTGGGTTGGATTTCCAGTGCGACGACCCTAGCTTCAAGCTTTTTTACTAATTCTTTAGCTCTTTAACTTAATTTTCGTGGTTGTCTCTAAGTTTACAAAACAAACATACACTAAGGGATGTGATATCGCTGATACTACCTTCAGGGAAGTCAACGCACCAATGATTAACTTTACATTTAAAGCATTCTGCTTTCAATTTAGCTGGCCATGCCATATTTTCTCTTTTTTTTTCTAAATACTCTGAATAAGATAAAGCGTTCAAGCAATGAAAACTATCAAAAACGTTCTGACCAGTAAAAAAAAAAGGGGGGGAGTGAATTCATCCCGCGCGTAGACGCATCCACCTACTTGCAAGTGACGTTCATCCCTTCCAGAAGACTACACCTCTCGCTGCTGCCGCACCGACCAAAGGTCTCCCCAGGGCCGGACAATCCCAAACGTGTCGCAGCTACAACTGAAAAACACTCGCGACGCAAGCATCACGGATTTCCCGCCAGGAGCGCCAGCGAGATGCAGCCCCTTACTAAGTCTTACTAGTCACTCACAAGCGGCCAGACTCATAGAATCCAGTGTTCAAGGGATATCCCACCAGACCCAGAGTCTACGCCCGAGACTTTACGCTGGCCTGGCAGCCAGATGGGCAGTAAAGCTCTCTCGCCTCAGAGCAGTACAGCCAAGCACCATCAATTGGTCACCAAAGAGACAGAGAGACAGACAGAGTTACAAGGAAAAGAAGTACCTCAAAAGGCCTTGCGGCCCATACCGAGGTGGTACCAATGGCACGGGTGCCAGAAGAAAATTTTGTACACTCAAATAGTGTGCAAGATTTGGTCTAACCTTTTCTTGAACTGATCCACAGAGGAACTGTTCACAACTTCCGAAGGTAACCTGTTCCATGTGTCACAGATCTTATACGTAAAGTAATTCCCACACACACTAGTCCTAAACCGTTTCAAATCCAACTTCCAACCATTGTTGCGAGTTGGGTTATCATTTAAACTAAACATACTTCTAAAATCGACATAGTTGAACCCGCGTAAGAGCTTCAAAACCTCGATCAGTTGACCGCGCAGCCTCCGAGTTTCAAGCTAAAACAGGTTCAGGGCGCGTAACCGTCGATTGTAGCCCATATGCCTAACGGAAGGGATTAACTTTGTGGCCCTCGCCTGCACTCGCTCTAGCCTCTCAATATCTTTCCTGAGGGTGGGCGACCAGAACTGCACAGCATACTCCAGGTGCGGCCGAACAAGGGAATTGTACAGTAAGAGCACAATCTCCTTGTTCCGAGCCTGAAATTGCCTCCTGATATAACCCAATAGTTTCTGAGCTTTCTTTTCCACCTCTACACACTGTTTCGTAAACTTAAGGTCGCTGCTAATTAGCACACCCAAGTCCTTTTCTAAATTAGTCACCTCGATATTACTACCCAACATCGAGTAGTCCGACTTGGGATTGGCGTAGCCAACGTGCATCACTTTGCATTTACCCAAGTTAAACGGCATTTGCCATTTTTCAGACCACTCTCCTATCCTACCTAGGTCCGCACGCAGTTGCTCGATCGCTTCGGGCGTCCCAACATTGGCCCCAAGCTTGGTGTCATCAGCGAATTTGGCGATCCGACTGACGATGCCACCGTCGATATCATTTATGTAAATGATAAACAACAGTGGCCCCAAAACGGAACCCTGAGGAACCCCACTAGTGACCGAGGCCCACCCCGAACTAGCCCCTTTAATTACAACCCTCTGCCGCCTATTACTCAGCCAGTTTTCAATCCACCTACCTATTTCCCCACCGATACCCAGCGCGCGCACTTTCGCCATTAGCCGGCGGTGAGGTACCTTATCAAAGGCTTTCTGAAAGTCGAGATAAAATATATCAATCGCCCTACTCTTATCATACTCACTCAACATGACGTGGAAAAACTCGAGCAAGTTGGTGAGACACGACCTATGCCGTCTAAACCCATGTTGGGAGTCCCCAAGCAGCTTGTAGGAATCCAAATGGTCAACGATCTTATCAGCTATTATCCCTTCTAATAATTTACCTACAACTGAAGTGAGACTAATGGGACAATAGTTCCCTGGGTTTCGTGATCCCCTTTCTTAAAGATAGGGGTCACGTTGGCTTCCCTCCAGTCACCAGGCACCTGGCTCATCTCCAGCGATTTGTTGAAGACTAGTCAGGTTGGGAGCCACTGGTCGCGCACTTCTCGCAACACTCTGGGGAGAAACTGGTCTGGCCCAGGAGCATTAAACGAGCTCAGTTTGTCTATTCTATCGGCAACGATTGTCGCGGTACATCTAACACTATCCAGGCCAGCACCTTCCTGTCTCACGCCTGGCTCGGGGATGACGCGGGTATCCTCCCTGGTGAACACTCCCGCAAAGTACTCATTAAGCACATTAGCGATGTCCGCGTCGGAGGTCCGCAGAACGCCGCTTCCGTCCTTTAATGGACCTATCATGCTTCTAATGGGCTTTCTACTATTAACATAACTGAAGAACTCCTAAGGGTTCCCCTTGCAGAGGTTTGCCACCTGTAGTTCTTCGTTACGTTTCGCTAGCCTAACCTTCGCCTTCAATTCCCTACACAGGCGGAGATACGCTTCAGTGTTCTCGTGGGAACGATTGGCCTTCGCCCTCCTATACGCTACTTTCCTATTTCGGATAGCCGAAGCGATGTCACGATTGAACCACCTAGGCTGCGTTGAAGCAGGGGTTGAAGGAGAGAGAGAGAGAGAGAGAGAGAGAGAGAGAGAGAGAGAGAGAGACAGAGAGAGACAGAATTAAAACATTCATATTCCATTCATTGTAGCCCCAAAAGCGTGTTTCCCTTTATCGGGTTTAAAAAAAAATTTTGGAATTAACCTTACGGCTAAAATCATTTAATCTACAGTATAACGTTTACCCCAACAGAGCGTAAACAAACTTAATTAATCAGATTGTAATAAATTCATTAAAAACCAAAAAAGGAACTTACTCCTACGTGCAAAATTAACGACGGATGGGCATTAACAACAACAACAAAGGTACTTAATGTTTAATAACACCTAATTTTATATTCAACAACATTTATTAAATTGTTAAGTTTGCATTTTGAAAAATTTGTTTAATATAAAACGAGGTCCAAAATGGTTTATGGAATAAATGATGTGGTTACAAGTATACAGTAAGGGCAAAAAGTTCTTCTGCCTCGGGTTTTGCAAGGGATGGGTTTTATTTGAGCTGTGGGGAGGTGGGGAGCGGGGCTTTAGCCTACTGGAAAGTATATTAGCGAGAACTGGAAAACGGAATTTGCGAAGTCGAAACAATTTCGCTTTATTGAAGCGAAACATTAAGAATAATTAAGAATACTGAAAGCGTTCGTATAGGCGGAAAGCTCGCGTCTCATAAATCCATTTCTTACTGGGGTTTATTATTATTATTATTATTATTAAAGAAATATTAATAATAATAATAATAAATTAGATTTAGGCCCAAAGTCGTAAAGTTTTTTTTTCAAGGAAGGAGTATTATATACGTTAGTGAACTTCTATCTTATCGTATCATACCTTGAAGAGCTGTAATTAATCGAAAGTACTCGGAAGGATTTTCTTATATAAAAAGATACATATACAAATTGGATTTATATCATCATTTCATGCTATGCGTAGATTACTGTGTATATACTATTTAAAATCCTAAATATAAATGTCAGCCCTTCTTACTGAACGCATTTGCTGACTGCGTTTGTGTCGGACCAGAGTTCGTAAAACAAGCAGGAATGCCCAAGGGAGGCTGGTTAAGTCCCACACAATCTTTAACAGAGCGATTTTCGTTCCCTCCCATATCTTCCTATACAAACTAACTTTTCTTGTAGAGAGGGTGTAATGAACCAGTTTGAGGAGGGCCTCAAACTAGCTCAGACCTCAGGCCAGACTAGCGTGTCTCATTGCGATAATTCCTGGATTATTATTAGCCAGCACCATCAGGATTAGAATCCCTGACCTCAATATCTTCACTTCGCTTAAAGGAAAACGGGTGTTCCCCTCTGAGCTACGGGAGTTGGCTACAAAGGTTGTCACTCAAATAGTCTGCATTAATTATAATTTAAGTGATATATCATTAAATACATACATATAACAGTATATACATACATTAACAAACTCGTTTCTCAAAGGATTGGGGTAAGAAGGCAGAAATAGCTGGGATGCGAAAAACAGAAGTTAGTGAAGAAAAGAAAAGGTAGACAAAAAGGGCACACATCCATTCACACACACATCCTGGTGAACCAGCGCACGCAACATACGGTAGCTAAATTTCGCACCTTAGCAGCCTTTCATACGGCATGGATGGTGATACTTCCAAGATATATCATTAACGGAAAAAAAGAGCCAAAAAAGCGCTGAAACTGAATTACGGTCGAAATAATCACTTTCTTAATAGTATACATATAAGGACACAAATAAATTACGTCTAATATACGGACAATATGAAGAGTTTTAAGTAATATTATTAATTCCATTATGAGAGCGAACCTAAACCTAACTTAAGAGAAAATTGTGAACCTGTACAGTTAGTTAGATCTGCAGTATAGCGAGTCCTATATTTATGCATAAAGTACACGAAAGTCAGATGCTAAATACAAATACTCTAAAGCAGTGGTTCTGAACCTAGGGTACGCGAGGGAATCTTAGGGGTTACACGACGGGGTCCTGAGAATATAACCCTTTTAATTTTATATACGATTAACAAACGGCCACGAGTCACACGGTCGTAAAGAAAGTAAAAATCCTCTCTGCATCTCGAAAATCGAGAAAATCCCATGGAGTGTTCAACGGGTACATAAGAAGAAAAGGGTTCAGAACCGCTGCTCTGACAAAAAGAAGAAAATTGCAACAAAATGTTTTCATTTT
This sequence comes from Bathynomus jamesi, assembly GCA_023014485.1. Taxonomy (NCBI): domain Eukaryota; kingdom Metazoa; phylum Arthropoda; class Malacostraca; order Isopoda; family Cirolanidae; genus Bathynomus; species Bathynomus jamesi. The sequence continues at coordinate 139,795 of JAJOZX010007725.1, read as the reverse complement.
TTAAATAATTTTCTATTTCTTGTTGCAAAATGAGTTACGTCGTTAATAATTTAGTTGATCGAGCAAAATCTGCGTATCTGCTTTTTAAATAACTTTTAAATTTGTGTACTCATAGTTACTGTGTTGCTTGAAAAAACAAAATATCAAAGCCAACAAACCCATTTTCTCAAAAGAATCTTTGTTTTTCTCCGAGAATAAAGAGTACAACTTGAATCATCGGGTAAAACAGCAACATTTCTCGGTAATGTTCGCTCCCTGAATCAAATGAGACGGATTCGAAACCTCTATCTAAAATATGCTTCAAAATGTAGTTGGATGAGAATCTCCTACGCTGCCTATTCATCCACCGCGGATGAAAATTCAGTCTGACGTTTCAGGTTTCTACTTTTATGTAGAGATTTATAGATATATTTCGAAATTTAGAGATTTATAAAGAGATTTTAATGTAGAGAGATATTTATATAACAGGATATGATTTTTATGTTGTATAGGAGTAAACCTAATCGGGGAAGGTATGAAAACAGCACGTCTGTCAATGACGACCTGCCTTTTCCTTACAAACAGACTTCAGGCATCCTATATACGTGCAAAGTCATAAGATGACTTAAAATTATGAATGGGTTCGATAACGTAAACAGAGGTAGCTTTTTCGAAATAACACAGTTTAGTAAAACTAGAAATAACGGGTGTAAGGCCGTTCGAGACGGCAGTCGCCAAACACTTTTTTACGCATAGAATAGTAAATAGGTGGAATAGTTTGCTGGAAGTAGTAGTTAGTAGCACGTTTATAAACATGTTTAAAAATCGATTAGAAGAATATGTTGATAGATTAGGTATAGTTTAAGGTAGTAAAATTAAGATTTTGTGGTTCGAAACCCAGGTAAAATTGTAGATTCCCTCCGCCACCACGGAGGACATACGCAGTACACAATTACAAACACGGTTAGGTAGACCAGCCATGAATGGATTTTAGGGTCTTTGCTGGTCTGAAACATTATAACATAACATATATGAATACACGGGTTGTCGTTCTGGAAAATAATAATGGTTATTCATAAGAAAATTCGACAACAATAAAATGAAGCCAACAAAGTGCATATAATAACCACAGGAAAAAATTGTATTTTAACCAGAGCTTCACTTGATTCAACAAGAATGGTTAACTAAGCGTTTTGTTGTTTTAAAGGAATGATTGTTTTCTAAGTACGAGTATAGAGGCAAAACCGAAGTATTAAACGCAAATATTACCAAAACGAGAGCATTTGACCTCGAAAATAACAAACCAGATAAACAAATGAAAGTGTTCGTGTATTTATCTGTCTGCTAAGTGTGTCAAAACGAATTCCTGCGATGTAAGTGCGAACTTTGCTGATATGAAAACAAAACATTAATGAAGAAGAGATATTACCGGAAATCACTGAAAAACTACATATAAATAAATAAGCAACAAAAAAAATATAGTGTGCACTAACAACCATCATATGGGCGATTGGCATTAATTGACACTTTAAACCAAGATGCCTTGAAAAAATAAAAAAATTTGCTTTTTTTAACAAAGGTGAACTTCTTTTGTTTAAATTAAAATGGAGTTAAAATTATTATTCTATATATATTTATATATATATATATATATATATACAGTGCCCGCGAAAAGTATCCGATCACCCTTGAAATTTGTATTTTTACATAAAAAACAATGTTTAAATGTATACTAACCTTATATTAGTATTTTGTCATCTGTCCTTTGGTTTGGATGACTTGTTCTAGACGTTTTGGCATGGATTTAATCAAGTTTTGACAAACTTCCACTGATATTTCCTTGCACCATACCTTTTTGATGGCCTCTTGTAATTTTTCGACTGAGCCAGTGTCGTGGCATTCAACCTTATTTTTTATTATTAGCCACAGATTTTCTATCGGATTGAGATCTGGACTATTACCAGGCCAATCCAAAATATCAAATTTATTGTCAGTAATCCATTTTGTCACTATTTTGGCCCTGTGACATGGTGCACCATCATGCATGTATGTTTTTGTCCTTTGGATTGCCATTGCCATTGGAAGTTTATCCTGTAGCATTGCTAAATACCGTGCACCATTCATAGTTGTGTTCTTCGGAAGAAAATATAAGTTTCCACGCCCATAGTAACCGAAACAACCCCAAACCATCACACTTGGAGGGTGTTTCATTGTCTTTAGGGTGTATTTAGGGTCCATCCTATTTGAGCCAATAGGCCGGCGAACCTTTTTTGGACAACTTCTGAATGTCAAAAATGTCGACTCATCGCTAAATAAAACCTTCTTCCAGTCATCAACAGTCCAATGAATGTATTTTTTACAAAATGCGACACGTTTTTTACGCATTTTTTCATTAATGAACGGTTTCTTAGCAGCATGGCGAGATGGTAATCCGAGTTCTTTTTGGAGCCGCTCCTGGATAGTTCGTTCAGAAACACCAGATAACAAATTATTCATATTAAATTTTATTTCTTTCGCAGTTATTGTTGGGTTTTTCAATACTAAACGTTTCATAAGTTTGTCTGTTCGCGAATTTGTTTTTCTCGGTCTGCCAGATCGTTTTTTAGGGACTGGCGTGGTTAGGCCACCATTGTTCTTAGCCCGTGAAACCCATAAATTAACGGTACTTTGGGATATGTTTAATTCCTTAGCTATCTGTCTCTGTGATTTCCCACATGCATGCAAAGCAACAATAGCACCTCGACAATCACTCTTAAGTTGTTTTTTAGCACACATTATATATAAATTTTATTTACACAACTTTCTGTAAAAAAAAAAAAAAAAATCAAGAAATTTACACAAACAGTGAAATCTGACAAATTTGAGACACAGCCACCCGCAACGAAGGCTACCAGAACACTAATTTGAGAATGCGTTGGATAGCTCTCATATCAGCGAGCAACCTCAAAGTTACCAGATGTCGCTAGAACAAATAGAAAGTGAATTACGTGTCTCTGAATATCAAGGGAAAATATTGTATTTTCTTGAGTGATCGGATACTTTTCGCGGGCACTGTATATATATATATATATATACACATATATATACGGAATAATGATGCCTGTTCGTTTATACACACCTAAACTACTAGGGTAATCTGCACCAAATTTAGTACACACATTAAGGGAGAACCGGGTTTTATATTTTGCTGCTTAAGGCGCAGCGGGCATTCTAGTGTGTGTGTGTGTGTGTGTGTGTGTGTGTGTGTGTGTGTGTGTGTTATATATATATATATTATATATAATATATATATATATATATATATATATATAATATATATATACTCTGAACATACGAAATCTCAAAAGTGTCTAATTCAACATACACAATCTTCTAAACAGATTTAGTCATCATAAAAAATATTTTTAACTTTAAGAGACTTTAAAAGTAAAAACGTTATGATGTAATTACCTCACTCAGACAATCATTACTGTGTCGCTGAGGGAGTTTAGATATACAAAAAGAGTTAAAAAATCTAGTTAGGTTAATCCTAAAAGGTTTGCATTAAAAGTTACGGTAGAGAAAAGTTGCGAGTGCGAACGAAATTCATAAATAGAAAAAGAAAAAGAAAGAAAAAAGTACTTTGAAGCTAAATTCTAATTCACTTTTATATTTGTTCATTCGTTTAAAAAAAAAAAAAAAATTAAAAAGTTTTGATAATTAAATTTTTAAGAACTTGCTATTTAACTTATAAATAAAAACTAAAATTCAGCTGAAGACCAGAAAAATTATATATATATATATATATATATTATATATATATATATATATATACAGCTTTAATTATATTATTCTTCTCCAAGTTTTATTCCGTTTGCAATTTACATATAAAGTTTTAATCAGTTCCGTTTCTCTGTCTGTTATATATATATAAACCTTACCTTACAAAGGTTCCGCGCGATGATTCCTCATTTCACGAAGGTCAAGCTTGTCGCCCCACCTCTCGAGTTGGCCTGGTGAAGTAGTGAGTTGGTTTCTTGTGCTCTCCACCTCACATAGCCAGGTACGCCCGGCTCATCGAGGATTGTTCTGAGCCAGGCATATAGTCTTCTTTTGAAGATGTTCACTGCAATTCCCTTCGTGTTTCTTAGGTCTTTGGGCAGCTGATTAAACAGTTTTGGTCCTCTCACTACAAAACTACTTTCTTTCAGGGTTAAAGATGTTCCCTGTCTCGCCTTCAATTTGGGAATACGACACAGTCTACAGTTTCTACTTTCTACTGTTGTTTGGGGAGTTATAGGGTTCAGAGTAAGATTAGGGACTAGTTTCTCCATTATTTTCCAAGTGTAAATAATGGTGTTTCTCTCTCTTCTCCTTTCCAGTGAATATAGGTCTAGTTCGCGTAACCTTTCCCAGTAATTTAGTTCTTTGTACCTGTTGATCTTGGCTGTGAAGCTTCTCTGGATCCCTTCCAGCTGTATAATGTCTTTTTTATATGGGGATGTTAGGACCGAGCAGTATTCCAGTTTGGGTATGATCAGTGTTTTCAATTGGGGAATCGTTATATTCCTATCCCTTCGTTTAAAGGTTCTCAATATCTGTCCCGTTATTCTCTTTGCTCTGTTTACTGCTATCTTATTTTGTTTCAAATTTTGCATCATCTGTCATTACAACTCCAAAATCTTTGGTCTGGAATTTCTCTGAATTTCCTGTCCATTTGGGGTATAATATTCCATGGATTTTAGGTCCTCTCTCTTTCTGTACCGTAACAGCTGAAATGGTTAATATTCGTTTTTTGACCCAGTCACACCCAGCTATAACAGCAATATATATATTGAATAACCAATCAGAGCTGAATAAGAAAATACATATATTATCTTGTGCAAATTTGTATAAAATGTACTTTAAAAAAATATATTTTCTACTTTCTAATATGTATGTATATAAATTTTGGTTGGTTTGTTTATTTGGGCTACCTTTTTTGGAGATTTTTCTTGGCTTTTTTTGGCTACTTTTTCTTGCTTTGGCTACTTCTTTCTGTTTCTGGTTAGTGTGGTAATTTTCGTTCTACTGGTATGACGTGTCAATCTTGTGAACTTGATTTCGAAGACCTAATCCGCCTTGTTGGCCTCGATGAAGATAAAGGTTTAGATTTTTTTTCCAATCACGGCATAATTCCGACATCCGTGATTTGCCCTAAATGTAATACTGCATGTATTTTAAGACAAGACTCGAAGGTGTTTAGGTCCCGTAAAAAAAATGGAAGGATGTGAAATCGTGGGTTTTACGTGCTGGGAATAGACGTCCTCATTACCGGAAATATTTCGCACGATACTTGTTCCTGGCAGAACATCCTGACGATTCTACAGTTCTGCATCACTTCCTTACTGCAATTGCAGAACTATATCCTCCAAAATAAGGTGACTGGCTAGGCTAACTTAGGCTAGGCTAGGCTAAATTAGGTTAAGCACGAATGCAAACTTTTCTGGTCGATTTTGAGGTGTTTTGCATGAACCTGCCATCCGTTTCCTGTGCAAATGCGTAGTTTTCGAGATGACGATATCTCGAAAACTACGCATTTGCACAGGAAACGGATGGCAGATTCGTGCAGAGCACCTCCAAATTGACCAGAAATGTTTGCTCTCATTATAAAGAGACTGGGTCAAAAAACGAATAATTACCGCTGAAATTTCTCGGTGTTAAACTTCATATTCTTGTCTTCCGTCCACGTGTAGATTCCGTTTATGTCGGTTTGTAGAGATCCTATATCTTCTGGGTTTCTTATTTTTCTACTGATCTTTGTGTCATCCGCAAAGGATGTTACTGGGCTGTCTCTGGGAACGTCCTCATCTATGTCAGTTAGTATGATTATGAAGAGTAGTGGAGCTAATACTGTTCATTGTGGTACTGAGCTGAGGACCTCTGATTCTAATCAAGATACTTCCTGTACTACTGTATAACGACTTACCGCAGCTCATTAAGGAAATTATATATCCATTTCCCTACTTTTCCTATTATATATATATATATATATTATATATATATACTTTTTCATTGAGTATTGTTGTTAGTTCTTTATTAGCGTAGTCCTTTTTTTGTTTTTTAATTTATTGTTTAATTAATTAATAAGTATTTGTACCTTTGATTAATGGATACTATACTCTTTTTATGGTATATGTCTCCTCCTACTTTCTTCTTCTTCTTTCTCCCTTAGAGTGGATCTTAGGGTCTTTGTTAGCCTTAGCTTCTGTAGATATGTAGATTATATATACAGGGTGTCCGAGAATTATCTGTACAATTTTTGGTTGTTATTAAAAGTCAATAATGAAGTGTAGAAATTCCAGTGTTGTCCCATTTTACAGAGAATCTCATTAAGTTTTTTCTGATACCAAGTTTTGACAAGTTTTTTTAGAAATTCCAGTGTGTCCGAAAATTATCTGTACAATTTCATCTTTTAATAAAATTCTTGATAACACGTAAAATTCTTAAACAAGATTATTTAGAATCTGTATTTTCAAAAGTTTCTTTTATTAAAGTAACGTTACAAACATTCGATATGTGCACCATCAGTGATTCGCAAAACATCCAATCGATACTCCAAATGTTGCCATGTACGCTGCAGCATATCCACATCAATTCGCTCAATAGCAGCTGTGATTCTTGCTTTTAAATCATCAATGTCTGTCACCCGCGTATTGTACACAAGATCTTTGACGAGTCCCCAAAGAAAGAAATCACAGGGTGTGATGTCGGGAGATCTAGCCGGCCAATGAATTGCACCTCCACGGCCAATCCACCTGTTTGGGAATGTCTCATTCAGGGACTTACGGACGATCAAGGCCCAATGTGGCGGTGCGCCATCTTGCTGAAAAATGATGTGTGGATGCGGTGCTTCCAATTGCGGATAGACAGTGTTGCAACATGTCCAGGTAGGTATTGGAGGTCACTGTTGATTCACCGAATAAAAAATGGTCCAATCACGCGATCATGTAACAGGCCACACCACACATTAACTTTAGGACTGTCTCTGATATGCTCTTCTATGCAATGTGGATTTTGTGACCCCCATATGCGCACATTTTGTTTGTTTACCTTGCCTGAAACAAGAAAAGTTGCCTCGTCCGAAAACATGATTCTTGCTGAGAACGCATTGTCCTGGTCGACTCTGTCAAGCAGAGTCATTGCAAATTCCTTACGGGAGACCTTATCTTCTTGCGTAATCTGTTGCAAGATTTGCAACTTGTAAGGATGCAACTTCAAACGTTTACGCAAGACATCATGCACTGTCGAACGAGGTATCTGTAACTCTCGTGATGCAATTCTTGTCGACTTGCGTGGACTGCGAACAAAAGCCTCTCGAATGCGCTCGACATTTTCAAAAGACGTTCGAGGCCGCCCTGCTCCTTTCTTATGCTCTACACTTCGTTTCCTTAAACCTTTTATACCAAGCTCGTATGGTTACTCTTGATGGAGGGTTTCTGTTGTAATTAGTTCTAAACCTTCGTTGAACTTGTGTATCTGATTTTGTTTCGATAAACCATTCAACACACTGTGCTTTCTCCTGTGGATTCATTAAGGATGACTGGTGTGTATGAATATCTGGAAAAGAAAAACTTGTCAAAACTTATCAGAAAAAACTGAATGAGTTTCTCTGTAAAATGCAGTGTTGGGCACTAAAGCGTTAATCCGATAACAGTTAATTAACGAAGTTAACTCTTTTAACGGACTATTAACGAAAGTTAATTTCCATTTATCGTTATCGGACCAGTTAACTTCCGATAACTCGATATTTAGTCTGTTAAAGTCCGTTAACACGTTAACTGCGAGGAGTCATTCACGGAAGATCACCGCTCCGCGAATGAATTCAAACCGCCATAACTTCAGTCTGCCAATTCCGTCCTCTGCCGCAGTGGAACGGCTCTTCTCTCTCGGCAAGGACATCCTGAGGCCCAAGAGGTCAAAGACTGGCAGTTGGGCCTAACTTTGAGAAGTTGGTCTTTCTGAAGGGCAACCAGCACATTGTGTCATAGTCTTTAATAAATGTGCCTAAAATTTAATTTTACCTTTCAGTTCCCGCCATAATAATTCTCTGGTAAATTAAAATTTAGTTAATGGTTAGTGGTTACAAGGGTTTCCAAACATGTTATCAGTACATTTTTTATTAAAAATAAAAAAAAGTTAAGCAAAAAAGTTGCAAAACTTGATAAAAAATACAGTTAAATACCTATTTATTGTTGGATTTTGCATAAATAAACATTTTCTATGGGTTTTAAAGCTTTTTTCCTTGATTTTTTTAAATGTTAGTAAAGAAATAGTTATCGTTAACGGATTATCGTTAACTTCCGTTAACTTTGTAGTAAAATTATCGGATTATCGTTATCGGAGTTAAAAATTGGGGTTAACGGATTATCGTTATCGAAGTTAACTTTTTGGTTAACGGTGCCCACCACTGGTAAAATGGGACAACACTGGAATTTCTACACTTCATGGTTGACTTTTAATAACAGCCAAAAATTGTACAGATAATTCTCGGACACCCTGTGTATATATATATATATTTTATTATTTTTGTAGTCTTAGCTTTGAGTAGTTTTTATTATTACTCATTTGAGTAAGTGTCTTATTTTAATCTCTCTATTAGTCGCAATTTTTAGTGTTTTAAATTTATTTTTATTAGACTCATTTTATCGTTTATTACCTTCAAGATGATTGTACTACTTCATGAAGTTTATATCCTGACAATAAAGCTGCTTATTAGCATCATATATAAGTCATAATTATTATTAATAGCTATAATTTGTCTAAAGTACATTGAGTTAATATTCAATAACGACGATATAAATTATGAAATTACAATCTTTGGGATGGCGAGATTTAATACAAGAAAAATGCGACGTCAACTCTGATAGTGATAAACTAAAAAGAATAATAATTATAATTTATTAAAAAATATAAGCCTGCGTACGGAAGGTTTCAGATTGCAAATGCACGTGCTTTCTGGTCCAGTTTGTGTAGAACAAGCTTGAATTAGTACGAGTGTAACTATGATCGATGTAAGTACATCTGCGCTGCCTTGGGGAGAAAACGCAAACTTTTGGTGCGTGTTGCTCCTGAAGAATCATGCGCTTGGACTGATAATAACTACAGGTGTCCGCAATTCAGACTGACGAAAATTGCGTGAAAACGAATACGGATTGGAATATTATTTGAACTAAGTTTTTTTTTTTTAGGGAGGAAGGAGGGGCCAAGGGCGAATGCCAGCAAAAGCGTCCGCCCCCACTATAAAAGAAGAGATGACACGGAGTATCGTTGCTTTTGTTGCTGATTTAGAGCGATGATTCACAGTCTGTGGTGAGTGAAGCTCTTTTAGGTCGTAGCAATGAAGGTTATAAATACGTGGTTGGTTAATTGAAAATTACTTTCATGATAATGAAGGTTGTAGATGAATAACCGACAACCTTTACGAGAGCGGGTTTCAGTGTTATTCACAGTGTTATTAAAATTTTGAAGAATATCGTACAAGGCGAGAATGGAGATTCTCATTTCACAAACGTTAATGATACTGTACAACTCGCTTTCTGATAAAAGCAAGTGTTAAAACTAATTTCGCTTAAAAGGTACATTTGAAAGAAAAATTTTTGCTTTCTCCGATGATGATGTGGCAAGAAACGTGCTTAGGGCGTACCGTCCTCTGCGCTGCACGTTTAACTTCAGTCTTCGTACGAATGTCGATGAATATCTTTGCTATAATAAATATAATTTTTTAGATAAGGCCAAATATTTAAAAGCTGAACACTACATTCCCTTCCCTACGTGTTTGGTTTGGTGGCACAATCTTCCTTCCTTTATGGTGGTACTGAGAAAAGCATGGTGCCCAAAGTTGGTACGTCAACCTAAAAAGATTAGGGACCCCTGCTATAATTAAATTATGGTTGCAATTCCCTTAGATTTATTTTAATTTGGCATAAATAAAATAAATCTAAGCAACTTGCAACCAGCATTTGACAACAGTAACTTACCCATTTAACAAAAGATGGGTTGTTTCGCGCGTCGGTCTCTCTTCAGATGAAAGTCAAGCTGGTGGCCCCACCTCTAGGCCTGGCCCGATGGGAGAGAGTTGCTCTCTCCCGATCTTCATTGAACGTAGCCAGGCACACTCGGCACATCCGGTATGCCGTCCTGAGCCAGGCGTCAAGTCTTCTTTTGAAGACATGTTTCGACACACACACACACACACACAATATATATATATATATATATATATAGCGAAATTAAACTTACAAGTAATTCATATAAATTAAAGAAAAAAGATATACTGTATCGAGAATAAAGCCATATAATACTTGGGAAACGGTAGCTTTTGCCAAAACTATAGCCTTATTCAAATCCGTGGGGAACTGATGATGGAACTAGTTTTGGCTGAAGGCGTATATCCGGTGCTAGTGTCTCCGAGAAACTGATACAAAGAGAAGACTGAACGAGAAAACAGAATTTACCAAACGTAATTTAACCTAAACTAACCTTAATTTCATTGAACCGAGAAGGGCGTGATAAGTGTTTCGGGCGAAAGTGAAGGCTCGAATGGTGTTTTCTGTTAAGTTATTTAACAGTGGGGTACTATTTAGAGTACTTATTGATATACAGAGGTGGATATGTTAAAAATAGCACGAGTTGCTGATTATTTCAAAATATTTTCATAAAAATATCACGCCTTTTTTGCAATAACGGCTGCCCATACTTTAGGCACTGTAATGATGCCAGTTTTATACATTAATAATTTTAATTTTTCTCACTATTTATGGTTATTTCCACAAGAACCATTATTTCCTACTCAAAACAGCTTGGTCAAGGAGAAGAATTAGACAAAACGTTTTCTTAAAACATTTACCAACTTATAGTTTTAAATTATGAACGGGGCTTTACATTAAATAAATTTAGGTACGTGAGGGAGAGTGGACTTACATGATGGGAATTATGGTAACCGAGCCTTTATTTTAAAGTTAAAGTTATACTCTATAATTTTTCACTACAATTTATTACATCTTACACAATAATAGAAAAGAATGTGAAATCTCTATACAGAAATGCCCCGCGAAAAGGCACTCAACACGCACTACTACGCGTTCTGCTATTGGTTTAAAAGAAGGCCGTAACTGTAAGCTTTCACACGATTGGTCACCTTTTAAAACACTCCATTCTTCTGTCTCAATTCGCTTTTTAAGCCTAGAGAGATCTTGTTTCGAAATAAATAACCGTTATACACTGATCACTTTATAACATTTTAATTAACAATTAAAAATATTAAAAATAATAAAATTAAATTCCGTTTATTACAGCATCCTTTCAAAGACTTCCGGTGAAGTGTTCCTGCCAAATTTGTCCCAGTCACTTTATAACATCTTCGAGTATATTTTATTGGATGAAACTATTCTTCAGTCTTTTGTCAACAGTTCATCCCAGAGTAACTCCTAATGAATTTCAAAACCTGTTGTTACTTCTTCCATTGCGAGTCATTTTTTTTTTTTTTACAGTCCTATGGATGTGAAGAATGGTTGTTCTTTTCTTTCACCAGTGGTCCTTCGGTTTTCACAAGATCTGTTTTCTCGACCACCAAACCACCTCAGACCTTCATATTACCACTAGTGATGTAGCGGATGTCATTTTCTTCACATCCGCGGATGCGGATGCAGATGAGGATGTTTGATTTCAACATCCGCGGATGCGGATGTCTACATTTTCGTTATTTTTTAGGATATATTCGAGATTTGTTGTGTTTAACGTATATAATAAGTTATTATATAGAGAGCTGTAGCTATAATGTAGTATAATTGATTAATTGTACAATAATTGCTGTACTTTTCTCTGAACATATAAAATAATATCAAGCATCTAACTAATATAGAAATCAATTAGTGAATTCGTCTGCAATAAATTCGTTATATTTTGTTGAGTTTCAGCCACAATTAGAAACCATAATTGTGTTACCAGGATGCGGGACGTGAACCCAACTCAAATGCACCCCACCGACCTCTTTCCCCAACCTCCTCCACCTTATAGAAAGAGATCTTTAATTAGCTTGATAACTATTTATATTAAGTTTAAAGTTTTATTAGGCATATTTATAAATGAGTAATTAAAATAAAGTAAACTAAGATGTTCATCGTTTAATGTTCAAACTTAATTATAGGAAGGTTATGCTTAAGGAACATTAATTTTTCTGCCTTTTCTGCTGCCAGTCTGTTTCTCTTTTCATCATATATTAATCCAGCACTGCTAAATAATCTCTCTTACGTTTGTTGGAGGACAGGCTAAATGTTTCCTTGCAAGTTTACTCAAGTATGGATAGATATTCTGCGTATTTTTCCACCAACTAATAGGATTGTCACATGCAGCCAGGCGTTTTTCTTGGTGATAGCTCTCGATCATTTTTACTACATCTTTTGACATCGCGTAGGTCTCGTCATCGCTGCTTGACTCAAGAAACTGAGAGACAGATTCTGTGATAGATTTGCTTGTTGAAGGTGTTGGTTCTGTCACTGAAACTTTTATTCTTTTGGTGGGTGGCGAAACGACAGATTCAAGAGATTGAAGCTCTTCAACTGCTTTGCCAAGTGATGATTTAACTCGTTCTAATGTACTAGGTGAAAATAACAGCTTTGTAACGTGGATCTAAGTAGGTTGCAAGAGAGTAACTTCATACAAGAACAGCCTCTCGTCTTGTCGCTTGCATCACTTTTGCGCACAATGAACTAGTTCTATTAATATAGTAGAATTTGATAATTTCCGCTTATTAATGAAATTTTATCTCAACGGTCCACATCCGCACGACATCCGCAGTCCAAAGTGCGGATGCGGGTGCGAGAAAATGTGCGGATGTTCCGCGGATGCGGATGCGGATGTGACCATCATCACTAATTGCCACCCCTATGCTTCGCAGTGGGTTAAGACTTTTAGGCATTTTTCTGACCATTTCTCTGACCGTTCTCCCAATAAAGTATGTACAATTCCTGTCTTCGTGCTCAGTCTAATCGTTTTTGTTTGTTTCCTCGTTTCAGCAGAGGATTCCTGGATATAATTCTTCCCATGAGGGCAGCTTCTCTTAGGAGCCCTTTGCCTTTTGACAGTTTGCTTTGAAGTCAGGCCGCAATTTCTGTTTCGGTGAAAGCGATTAGCTTTCGATTCCCAAACATTGTGTATCTGTGGGTGTGTATCTGTGGGTGTGGTGTGTGGGTGTGTGTGTCTCTCTCTCTCTCTCTCTCTCTCTCTCTCTCTCTCTGTGTCTCTCTCTCAGTGTGTGTGTGTGTGTGTGTGTGGCGTCTCTCTCTCTCAGTGTGTGTATGTGTCTCTCTCTCTCTCTCTCTCTTTCTGTGTGTTATGTCTCTCTCTCTCTCTTAGAACAAGGAGATTGTGCTCTCACTGTACAATTCCCTTGTTCGGCCGCACCTAGAGTATGCTGTGCAGTTCTGGTCGCCCACCCTCAGGAAAGATATTGAGAGGCTGGAGCGAGTGCAGGCGAGGGCCACAAAGTTAATCCCTTCCGTTAAGCATATGGGCTACAATCGACGGTTACGCGCCCTGAACTTGTTTTTCGCTTGAAACTCGGAGGCTGCGCGGTCAACTGATCGAGGTTTTCAAGCTCTTACGCGGGTTCAACGATGTCGATTTTAGAAGTATGTTTAGTTTAAATGATAACCCAACTCGCAACAATGGTTGGAAGTTGGATTTGAAACGGTTTAGGACTAGTGTGTGTGGGAATTACTTTAGGTATAAGATCTGTGACACGTGGAATATGTTACCTTCGGAAGTTGTGAACAGTTCCTCTGTGGATCACTTCAAGAAAAGGTTAGACCAAATCTTGTACACTATTTGAGTGTGTAGAAAATTTTCCGTGGCACCCGTTGCCATTGGTACCTCCTCGGTATGGGCCACAAAGCCTTTTGAGGTACTTCTTTTCCTTGTAACTCTTCTTTCTTTCTTTCTTTCTTCCTTCCTTCCTTCCCTCTGTCTCTCCATGAGAAGGAATTTTTTTGTCATTTCTCAGACTAGTGGCATTCTTTGTGAGGGGTAGCAATAACTACTCGCGTACCATTACTTATTTGTTTCTTTACAACCATCCATTTGCCTGTTAGCGGATATTACTTGTAGGTAACATTAACCATATCCAGAATATTCAAATTCATGCTGTAAAATAGAGAATCCGATCCCAACTAGCGTTGAATTCATCGGTGGAGCAAGAGTCCAATTTCATTTTGTAACATTATTTTCACAAATATCCAAAAATATGTGAATGTACTGTAATTGGTTCAATGAATTTCTACAATGATTTAAGAAGACACCAAGTCACAATTCGACGCATACCATGTTATCGCTATTCGAAATTACGAGTCCCTATAATTTTGGCGGCACACGTATACGTGTGTGTGTGTGTGTGTGTGTGTACATATATATGTATATGTTTGTGTTTTGCTGGTGTGACGGCTACACGTGTTTCGATCGAAGTCCGAATAAAAACGGTATTACAGTAAAAATCCTGCAATTAATCAGTATTAAGTGGTGCCGATATTGTGAGTTAATTGATAGTGCAAAGTGGTATTTCTTTTTAAAAAGTAAAAATCGCGGCATATATCAAAAAAAGGTAAATAAAAACGAAGCGAATTATTCTATACAGCATTTTCCAGTGTGTTTCTTTGTGAAGAAAATTAGCTGCCGATCGAAATTCCTACAAATACCCCCCCCCCCCAGCCACAGTCGCGAGCATCAATCAGTGAGAAGTATACAGCGTGCCACATCCCCCGAGTAATGGAGAACTTTTCCTTTCAGCTTCAGTCAACCCCCACCCAATACTTCCATAATATCCTTTTTTGAGTCAATTTTGTGCACCAGCGGTTACCCTCTATCAGTAACATGGAAATGGTAAATAAATTCCTGCAACTCTGTGGTATCTGTAATGATGCAATAGACGAGACAAAGGCGATGAGGAGTGATTTTTGTCAGCTGATTTTTGATGCTTAAAATGAGATTATGAAAAAATCTCCCTCATAACGAACGCGAAGCAACTTAATGGGATAAAATTTCTCTGCGAAAACTGCATGACCGAAAAACTATTTTACAGTATTTAAAGCAGAGAGAGACTACGAGAAGAAAAAGAAAAAGGAAAGTGAGAATAAAGAACAGAAGAAACGAAGAAAGGCGGCGAAGTAAAACAAAATCAAATACAGTCACACAACGAGGCCGAAACGATGCAGTCGAAAGAGAATATAAAGACAACAGATAGTATAAGGGCAACGAAGGACATTAACACAAATAGGAAAAGACAAGAGGGCAATCAAGAAAACGGAGTGAAACTGTCCCCCAATAATGAGCAAAAAACAAAGGTCACCAGTAAATATGGAGAAGGAATTATATGCAGATATTATATAAAAAATAATTGCAGATTTAAAAGAAGACAATGTATATATGAACATCCCCAATATGCAATTTCTTCTAGAATAATGGTCATTGTAAATTTGGAGACAGATGCAAATTCTACCACTGGGACATCTGCAGGACTTACGCAAAATATAGAACCTGCAAATACGGGAAAAAATGCTACTATCAACATCTCCCGACGGACCCAAAGAACAAAGTTTAAATGACAATAGGAATAACAATAACAACCGGAACAGAATAAGCGAACAAAAAAAATTCTACACCGCAGACACGATACGGCTGCTAAATGTCATCCAACGCATGCAGTTGACACAGCTGGAAACCCCCGAACCAAACTACTTCCGGGGAAGAAGCTACCAGAACAAGTAGGCGGAAACGGATCTCTCTCGGAGGATCATAGGGCAACGAAACAAGCGATACCGAAGGAAAACGAACTTAAAATGCACAAGGGGCAACGAAAAACAAAACAAATATTGTCCTGGCTAATATTCAAGGAATAAGACCAAACCAATCACTCAGAGTTTCATACCTGAAAGTGTTTATGGACGAAACAAGGGCGGACATCGCATGCCTTACAGAAACTCATCGTAAGGATTGCCAAGGAAATTGTGAAAACTGCGAACATTGTATTGATAAAGAGATAAATATAGAGGGCTTCAACTTACTAAGAGCGGATAGAACAACGAAACGTAAAGGTCATATGACAGACGATAATAAGTAAATCAAAGAGCTTTGTGGAACTCCTAGCAGTGAAAGTAGAAAAACTAAACGTGATACTAATAGTCATCTATAGACCTCCAAACACCCCAAGCGAAAAATTCTCGGAGGCCAGTGATGACATCAGAAAGCTAATAAAAGCCATAAACCCTCCATCCCCCAATATAATGATCTGCGGAGACTAACTTCCCATTTATAAAATGCAAAAAGTGGATAGGATATATATATATATATATATATATATATATATATATATATATATATATATATATATATATAAGGACAAGGGGGAAACAAGAGAAGACCAGGAGCAAGCAAATAGGTTGATGGCTCTCACAAATGAGTTTATTCTAACACAGGAGCTAACAGAAAATACCAGAAAAAATAACTGCCTAGATCTGGTATTCACGAATAACACGAACTTGATTGCTGATATAAAAATAACCCCAACCATTATCTCAGACCACATAACTTAATCGAGATATCAACAAATATGACATTAAAAGACAATACACATACTGAGGAAAGAAGCAAATTTGGGGCCTTTAACTTAAACTCCAACACTATAGTTGGGAAGCAATTAGATTGCACATGGCCCAAATAAAGTGGAGAACAGTTTTAGAGAATAAAACAACTGAAGAAATGCAACAACCTTGGAAGAAAAAGCGATGAGAATTTTAGAAAAATATGCTCCGAAATCACAGCCAAAAGGAAAGAGGAACTGGCTAGAGAGCAAAAGAGAAGAATATTCCGCAAAAGAAAGAGTGGAGGCGAAGTTAGCCAACTGCGGAGATAATGCCAGGAAAGTAATACAAGAAAAAGTGGATGGTATCAATAGTGAAATACAAGCCCTGATTAAGGACCATACAGAGAGGGAAGAGGAAAAGGCGGTAGAAGCAATAAAGGAAAATCCAAAATACTTCTATAGCTATGCGAAAAGGAAAATAAAAACGTGCGCCGCTATTGGGCCCTTAAGGAAGAGAAATAATGAACTAACCGACGATCCAAAAGAAATATCTGAAACATTGAGAGCCCAGTATGAATCAGTTTTCAGTACCACAAAAAGTGACAAAGCGATACCTAACATAGATGCATTCTTTGAAAAGAAATTGCAAGGAGAGTGTATAACAGACTGATTTTACCACAGAAGATGTAGCGAGAGCTATAGGACAAATGAAATCACATTCAGCTGCAGGTCCGGACAATTGGGACGCACTATTGATTAAAAATTGTAAAAATGAAATAGCTCCACCTTTATACTGAATATGGAGAAGATCCCTAGACACTGGGGAAATACCGAGCATCTTGAAAAGAGCAAACATTGTCCCTATATATAAAGGAAGGAACAGATCTCAAGCAAAGAACTGCAGACCAGTGTCATTGACGTCCCACCTCACCAAAATTTTTGAAAAAATAGTTAGAGAAAATTTATGATTTCCTGGAGACACGGGAAAGATTCAACGAAAATCAGCACGGACTCTGACCAGGTAAATCATGCCTGTCACAACGAATAGAACACTACAACAATATCCTAGATGCACTGAAAGGCAATGACAACTACGATGTCATATACACAGATTTTGCTAAAGCTTTCGACAAATGTGATCACGGTATAATAGCACATAAAATGAAATATATGGGAATAACAGGCAAAGCGGGAAAATGGTTCTACAACTTCCTCAGAGAACGTCTACAGGTCGTCAAAATTCATGGTATATCATCAGGATCGGAAGTACGCAGCTCAGTAGCACAAGGGACAGTACTGGCCCCACTCCTGTTCATTATCATGCTAACAGACATAGACAGCGGAGTAAACACCACCAGTATAGTAACATCCTTTGCAGACAATACAAAGATCAGCAGAAAAATCAGCGATGTAAATGAAATGGAGGCCTTGCAGAGGGACACGAACAAAATATACAAATGGTCAGAATACAACATGTCATTTAACACCGAGAAACTTCAGCTCTTGAGATATGGTAAAAAAGAGGAACTTAGACTGCATATTATGTCCCAGATAGACAGGAAATTCAAAACAGCACGAAAGTGATCGATCTGGGGATAATAATGACCGATGATGCGAAATTCGAAACACAAAATCAGATAGCGATAAATAAAGCAAAAAGAGAACCGGCACAGGTACTAAGAACGTTCAAAAGAAGGGTCAGGACAGTAATGATTCCCCTGCTAAAAACACTGATTATACCAAAACTTCAATATTGCTCAGTTTTGACGTGCCCATATAAAAAGGAAGAAACTAATAAACTAGAAGAAACGCGCACACATTTCACAGCCAAGATTGATGGCTGCAAAGAACTCAACTACTGGGAAAGACTACGTAAACTAAATCTGTACTCCCTGAAAAGAAGGAGAGAGGGGTACACCATAATATACATATGGAAAATGATCGAAAAACTGGTACCAAACCTAAAACTAAACCCAATTACCATTCAAACAACAGTGGAAAATAGGAGAGGCAGAATGTGTAGTGTTTCCAAATTAAAGACCCGACAAGGGACCTCCTCAACACTGAAGGGAAATAGCTTAGTTGTCAGGGGGCCAAGACTTTTCAACCAACTTCCAAAGGACCTCAAAAACATTACAGGAGTCAAAGTTGAAGTCTTCAAGAGAAGACTAGATGAAGACTAGATGCTTGGCTCAGGACGGTACCAGATGAGCCGGGTGTACCTGGCTATGTACGGTGGAGAGCGCAAGAAAGCAACTCGCTCCTACACCAAGTCAAACTTAGAGGCGGGGCCACCAGCTTGACCTTCGTGTGAAGAGAGACCAACGCACTGAACAACGAGGTGTGTGTATATATATAGTTCACAAAAGTAAATAGAGACCACGATGATTGTCCTCAAGAAAAAAATGGCAAAGCTCATTAATGGATTGCCAGAACGTGTGTCACCTTTACATAATGGAAAGGAAAAAGCAACACGATTCTAAACACAGTATCATGATTCAATAAATCTTCTGTTATTTATTAACTTTCATGATCAGATCAAAAACTAAGGAAAAACGGAAGGTGTCTATTTACTTTTGTGAACACTACATATAATGACTAATAGTCCAGGCAATCTAGAGCAAAAATAGCTTCAACCTGGGCAAAATTGCTTCAGAAGCTTTCTAAACTGTTTCCAGCTCAGGAACCATTGCAGAATAACATATCCAAAATCCGACAAAATTGGACCCCGGGAACACCCCCAAAAATGAAATTCAAAATGGCGGACTGGCAGTTTCCTACGAAATACAATAAATTTTAATTTAGCTTTGTAGAGAGAGTTATGACGTTTTTCTTGATCAGTAAAATGTTTTAAAACACGTTTTCGTTTCTAAATTAACCTATATGACACTAAAAATTGTATTAGGCGGCTAGTATTAAACTATGACGTCACGTAATGTAAATAAAATATACTGTATGGAGTGTATGTGAGAATGGACATTGCTACATCTTTATAAACTTATATTATATACAACTCTTTAATTCCTACTACCCACTATCAAATCTGCGTATTTGTGCTTGTCATTTTCTTTAAAACTGTTATTATGTACACCTTTTAAATACTGCAACACAGTTTATTAATTTGTGTTTTCTGTTTCAGACTGACTCGGTGTACGGCTGACTCGGTGTGCGTCCGCCTTCAAGAATGCAGACCCCTGAAGAATTGTGCGTGTTTTGTAAGGAGAAATTGGACAGCGGACAGGAAGTGGTTCACATCTCGCAAAAAGGAGTAGATGGTATAAATGCATCCAGCCGCAGCCGTGGAAGCGATGTGTTGCAACAGCTGGAATAAGTGTTCACGTTGTATGTAGGAAAAGGTTTACGGATAAAAAGACCATTGAAATAAAGAAGCGACAGACCGCAGCCGAGGCAATACCAAGGAAAGTGCTCGTTTTCATGAATACGCATTTTCCAGTGCCACTCAGTTTGTTTTGTGATACCTTTGTGGACTTTTTTTCCAAACACAAACCAAAATCAGAGCATGTCAAAATAAGAACTACAGAGTTCTCCGAAACCATAAAAAGGTGCTGTGAAAGCCGCTGCGATGAATGGTCGTTTAATGTAAAAGGCCGTCTGGAGTATTATCTTCGTGATCTTCCTGCTGCAGATTGTGTCTACCATCACACCTGCAGCGTAAATTTTCGAAGTGGAAAAAACATTCCTCGCGCATACTCCTCCGACGATCATGATTCGAAGAAAGGGAGACCAACTAATGAAGAGCAACACCAAGCATTCCTTCAGACCTGTGCTTACCTGGAAGAGAATGATGATGAACAACTGTTGATTGGAGACCTAATTTCCAAAATGGAGGAATATCTTCAAGGAAGTCAGAGCTCTGTCTACGAACGCAGGCACATGAAGAGAAAGCTTTTAGAACGTTACGGAGACAAGATCATAATATCAGGTGAAAGTGTGAAGGCAGATGTAGTAACACTACGAGAGACAGCTAATGAAATTCTTATAGATTATCACAAAAGTCGAAAGAATGTGATATAGATATAGAGCTACAGAAGATTACCTAGTAGAAGCTGCTGCAAAAATAATCAGAAGTGATATCAAGTCTGTCGACTCGCCTAGAAAAGATGTGTATCCATCTCCAAATGACATCACTGCAGAAAGTGCTCTTGATTACATTCCCAACAGTCTGAAATTGCTATTATCAAAAGCATTTGCGGGACAGGATGCTTCAAGAAAAATAGGTGCAATTGGGCAGAGCATTATGCAAGCAACCCGTCCTAGAGGATTACTATGTCCACTACAATCGGTTTGTCGGTTCAGCTACACCACAACTTTAGGTCAAGGTACCTTACTGACGTTCTCCATCAGCTGGGTTACTGTTCGTCGTATGCAGAAGTAACAAGATTCGAAAGAAACGCGGCGCTGGCAAGTGGGTCTGGCTCTTTACTGTTGATGAAAACACTGCAGTCCTTCTAGCAGCAGATAACGTCGATCATGATGTCTGCACTTTGGATGGGAAGAATACCTTTCATGGAATGGGTATGATTGCCGCAATAACTCCGAAGATCAAGATCCACCCTTCTATTCACAGGCGTAACGTTGGTGACAATGACATTAAGAAGATTGCAACCGTTGACATTAGGGAATATAGACACGCGAGAAGCATGTTGAGGGACATCTCATTCCGCGAACTTCCAGTACCCACTGCCACCATAAGTCGACTTAGTCTTCTCTGGCAGATATCTTCAGCAGAAAGATCAGGTCCAAGTTGGTCCGGAACAATGCAGGCAATTCACGGTGGATCAAGTGTCTCACATCCAGGTGTGGCGTCGATCACGTTCCTTCCCATCATAGATATGTCGCCAACTGACATGACCTGCATATTTTCGACACTACTATATTTGAGCAAGATAGCACGCGATCAAAAAGTCCCATGCATTATTACCTTTGATCAGCCTTTGTTATGGAAAGCTTCCCAAATCATCAATGAACAGAGAGACCTGCAGGACATTGTTTTAATGCTGGGATCATTTCACACTCTGATGAATCTTTTGGGAGCAGTCGGTACTCTTATGAATGGTTCAGGATTGTCTGAAGTACTTCAAGAAATATACGGACCAAATGCCGTGCAACACATGATGTCTGGAAAAGCTGTTTCAAGAGCGATACGTGGTCATATGATAGTAGATGCAGCTCTTAGTACCTGACTAGTCGCAGACGTTTTCCCTCGTAATGAAGATGGAACTCCTCATGACCTCCATAAGGAAGCTTGTGACCTGCTCGACGATGTTATGACCGCCAAACAATCAGTTGAGGATGTGGAATCTTCGAATGCATTGTCTCAGATTGCTACCACTTTGGATGCGAAGAAAACTGACCTACAATCTACTTCGCAAACAAGTCAACTCTGGTTGGAATATCAGCGAATGATCAACATTGCACGTTCCTTGATAACAGCAGACAGAACCGGCTCGTGGGATTTGCACTTGCAAGCTATGCTGGAGACCATCCCCATAATTGCAGCAGCCGGACATCACAATTACCTGAAATCGATATACCTGTACCTGCAGAAAATGTTAAGTTTGCCTTCTGAAAATCCAGCCGTTAACAAAATGTTCCAGGAAGGTAAGTTTGTGGTAAGAAGAAGCGACAGATTATGGGCCGGACTCGGCACAGACCTGGTGATAGAACAAGTACTAATGCGTTCCCTGAAAAGCAGAGGCGGACTGACACGCGGAAGTGGATTTACAGACATCCAAAGGACAACGTGGCTCTTTTCTATGCCTCTGTGTTCCACTTATAACTTAGCAATGCAGGAATACACCAGAGTTTTGTTGGAAAGTAGTGAACAGCACAAGGAAATGAGGGGAAGTAGACAAATGAGGGACAGTAATGACATGAAGAAAGTACTTGAACGTCTGGAATCCTTATCCCCATTCCATTCTACCTCGGGTCTCTGCAACATTGTAACAGGGCTAACTGCTGATCCTGGAGTTAACGTTCATCAATTGCATTCAATCGGTACGAACATTGTCGTAAAAATGATTGGGAAACAAGCCTTTACATATTCTGCAAAAGATCTGACAAAGTGAAAACACTAGGATCTGCTTCTGCCGTTGTGATCACTGATGCTTCAGATATAGAAGTAGATCCTGCACTACTGTTTCAGAGAATGATGACTGTTGCCACTGGCGGAGACATGAATCTTGAAGATGTCATGTGTTACGAACTGTGTGCATATCCTCCTGCATTGTTCGAATCACGAAGTATCTTGAGGAAACCCGATAAGTCTCAGCTAGCTCATGCAATAATCAAATACACTGACACTTTACGCATGGAAGAAGTTCAAGAAATTCAGTGCACAGACCAGTACTTATTGGATGGTGGATCTCTACTACATCGTGTTTCCTGGCGTCAAGATGAAACATATGACAGCATCGCCAACTCATATGCCGATTTCACTCTGAAAACATATGGAAAAGCAATCATTGTTTTTGATGGCTACAGCAGCTCTCCTACGATCAAGGACATGACCCACAGAAGACGCAGCACCAAGACAAGCAGAAATGTGAATCTCAGTCCAAGCATGAAGTTTGTTGGCCAGAAGGAACACTTCTTGGCTAATGAAAACAACAAGCAAGCATTTATTTCCCTCGTAGGTGAGATGTTGAAGAAGCAAGGGTGTACTGTTCACAACGCAGATGGGGATGCTGATGTGGACATCGTTCGTGCAGCAGTTTCCTCATCAGAAAATGCAACTACAACAGTAATAGGGGAAGACACCGACTTGCTGATTCTCCTTCTGTACCATGCCAAGGACAGTGGTTTCAAGTTGTACTATCGCAGCGATATAATACGGGGACCATCTCCTAATCCTGTGTATGATATTCTCAGCATTCAATCATTGTTAGGCAATGACATCTGCAAGTATCTTCTGTTTGTGCATGCTTTCACGGGCTGTGATAGCACATCCAGAATTTTTTCGATCGGTAAAGCCAAAGCATTCGACACACTGATGAAGGTGGCTGAACTCCGTTCAGTTGCAAATACATTCTGTTCTGATTGTTGCCAACACTGACATTGAAGCCGCTGGAAGAAAGGCAATGCTTCTGTTGTATGGCTGCAAAACACTTGAATCCACTAACGCACTACGTCATCGAATGTTAGTTGAAAAGGTAGCTACAGCTAAATCTTTTGTTACACCCGAACGTTTGCCACCTACCGATGCGTCCACAAAGTACCACAGCTTTCGCACATACTTTCAAATACTAATCTGGAAGTCTACAGAAGAGGAGATCGATGCAGAACAGTGGGGTTGGTATGTAAAGAATAATTCCTACTACCCTACAGCCTGCGACAAGCCACCAGCTCCAAATTATCTACTCAACATGATTCGCTGCTCCTGCAAGACGAAATGTGCTACTTCAAGATGTGGATGCAAGCGTAATGGAATGCCCTGTTCAGCCGCTTGTGGCGAGTGCCAAATCAGTGGTTGCGATAACAACCCAAGTACCGGTAATCTATCCGATGATAGTGATGAAGAGGATTATTAATTTCTGTATGTTTGTGACCAGGTATCACTTCTTCTGTAATGAACATAACTTGAAACTGGGAAAAAAATAATTGTTGTATTATTGATTATAAAAATCTGTAAAAAGCTATATAACATTATATTTGCGTAATAACTGGTTGTGTTGTATATTGTTGAATTATTTAAAACATTACAACTGAAAGAAAAAGCATCAAATGTATCTCTATAAATAAAAGCGTAAATTATATATATTTTTTTTTTCGTAGGAAACATCCAGTCCGCCATTTTGAATTTCATTTTTGGGGGTGTTCCCGGGGTCCAATTTTGTCGGATTTTGGATATGTTATTCGGCAATGGTTCCTGAGCTGGAAACAGTTTAGAAAGCTTCTGAAGCAATTTTGCCCAGGTCTAACTACAAATTGCCTGGACTATAAGTAATATCGACCATTTAAGAAACGAGTTTCAACAAACTTAGAAACTTATCTTTTGTAAAACTTGAAGTTACAGAAGTCAATTTGAATATTCCGAACTTTTCGTTCAAATCCAAAATCAGGATCCTTCATTGATCAACCAAAGTTTCTGATCTAAATTTCCTCTCTATGTTAAGCAGTTCAAATATTTAATTGTGTTTCGTTCGATTCCGAAACTTTTCTCAGAACTTAGAAAGAAATCTCGCTTCTTAACGTCGAATTCAGACAAGAAATACGAGTGCGATCCCTTTCACATACACACACACACACACACACTTTATATATACATATATATATATATATATATATATACTATATATATATCACGTTCCTTGTTACAAGGACAAGAGGAAACTTCAAAGACCTTTCAGTCCACTCGGGGAGGTTCCTGTTATTAAACTATTAATTTTTTTTTAACTATTCTAGCAGTAGATGACTGAATAGAAAAACACAAGGCTCTATCCGTACCCCTCCGCTCCTTCCTCGCTAGAGGCGGGTGCAGAAAAAATTGAAAAAATATCTTGATCCTGGAAAAGTATCGAAGGAAATTTTACAAGAAAGAGAATATGTAAGCTAGCTCTACAATTACGTCATGTACACAGAGATCGTACACTAAATAGCACCGCTGTATAAACTAACCAGTAATATACTTATGCCAATTGCACATCAACTCCTTGATATCGTCACAAAAACCTCACGCAAGAATTAATTTTAGAACAGATATCACATTTACCACACCATGTCCTCACACGTCACGCGCATCCAGACAACAAAACGAAAAAAATTGTGTCGGCAGAAATGCAACTCTACCTCACGTACGATTCTAATACATGCCATAAATTTCTTGTTTTTTTTTTTTTAAATTGTGTGTTTCTATAAAATGTTTTTCTATTCTACTCTAGACATATTAACAAGACATGCAAGTGTGTGAGCTGTTTTCTGTAATTGGATGTCTGTCATGTGTATGTGTCTGCCAACTCTTTGAATGTTAGCGAGTTTCAGTTTAGGTTTCCCGCCATGAAAGGTGTTTATGCAGCACGTGATGTATGGAGACGTTCATACTTCGTAATGTTGTGCTACCACGTGAGTAGAGAAAATCTCTTTCTGGCCAGGAATATCAATGGGAGTTCCCTGCATAAGAAGTAAAGAAAAAGATAGAATCTAAAAATAACGTGCTATCGGAAATGTGATAAAAATTTTCCCCAAGACTTTAATGACACTATTTATATATTTATTTATTTGCGTGTTCATAAACGATGACGTACAGTATATATATCACGTGAGAGCTGCATGTCATATATATATATATATATATATAAAGAGTGGCACTCATTACAGAGTAATAGTTCAGTTATATTTGTCCTTATCTTTTGTATCTTGCAGGGGATGGTTATGAAAATTTTAACGTCCGTTTGGAAAAACTTAACAAAAAAAAATTACTTCAACTCCGACATATAATGTAAAACATCAAAGAATTTGAAAGAAAAAAAAAGTTAAAATGCAAAAGTTTTCGTACATTTACTTACAAAATTATTTAATACTTTGTGTGTCCACCTTCTGCTTGAGTGACTTCAATGATTCGTTTGGGGTATTTTTCTACAAGGTTTCAGCATCACTTCGTAGAAATTTTAGCCCACACTTCTAAAGAAATTGTTGCAGTTCATTCAGATTCGAAGGGTTTCTCTTCGGACAGCTTTTTTCACATCACACCATAAATTCTCGATTAAATTGAGATCTTAGCCTATTACTAGCCACTCGAAAAACCTGAAATTCTTTTGTTGAAACTATTTCATGGTGCTCTTTTATGTTTTGGATCATTATCTTGTTGCAATACCCAATTGTGACCCATTCGCAACTCCCGAACTAAAGGCAATACATTTTCTTTTAAAATTTCCTGATATTTCTTTGAATTCAAGATTCCATTGATGACGACAAGCTTTCCTGGACCAGAAGCACTAAAGCAACCACAAAGAAGTAAACTACAATCATGTTTAACCGTTGGAAGGATGTTTTTTTTCCCTCGAATGCAGTATTTGATTTCGCCAAACATCTTTCGCTAGTTATTCTCGAACAATTTAATTTTGGGCTCATCTGTCCAGAGAACTTTCTTCCAAAATGCACATCCATTGTGATGATGATCCTTGGCGTACTTTAAACGAGCTTCTTGGTGTTCTTTTTATAGCAGAGGTTTTCTTCATACAACTCTTCCATGCAGACCATTCCTTCTCAATGTACGACGTAAAGTAGAGGAATGGACATTGATCTTAGTCCTAATGTTTCGCAAATATTACCTGCGTCACTCGTAGATTTGCAGCAGCCACTCTTTCAATCCGTCTAGCTTTACGTTCTGAAATCTTGCAGTGTTTTACATTATATACTGGAATTAAACTAATTTCTTATTTGGTAAAGTTTTCCAAATGAATGGTAAATTTTTCATAACTATCCTATGCAGGGCTTAAAGTGTACAGAAACCTGAACCACCATGGTTCGGTGACTCACGTGCGAACAAGCAAGGAAAAAACTCAAAAGCAGAACTGTCCTAATATAGTCTAGGATCTGGCCCAGAGTTCATATAAATTTCTGGGTGCAGAGGTTTTGACGATTGATCTAGACTAATTTTGGGGCGCAGAATCCGAATTTTTCTATGCCATCGCACCAAATTGGTGCAAAAGTGGTCAAAATGACAAAACATTGGCAAAAATGGCAAAATTTTATCAGTTTTTCATATTTGTCATATTCTTGATTTGAAAAAATTTTTAAGGGCAATTTTTTGTTTGAGAATCTGTTTTTGTAATATACTGTTGCCTGAACCAGAAAACTGACAAAAATGTCAAAAAACAACAGCAAAAATAGTAAAAAAATTAAGTAAATATTGTCAAAAAATCGCAAAAATGAAATTTTTGGCTCTTTGGGTGCATAAACTAGCTCTAACCAATCATAGCGAACTAAATAGTCAAGAAATTATATATTAATAGCTCTGCAAGAATTTATTAAAACAAAGTATGCACAAATGTCTAAATTTCGGGTATAAATCGATAAAAATGGTTGTAAAATACTTGAAAAAATTGCCAAAATATAAAAAAATAGCACTAATTTTATGTTATTCTTAGGCTTGCTTGTTGTAAAATGCTTGAACTTCTTATAGAATCGATCTATTTGATTTCTTTAGAGTAACTAAGTCATATATATTGTGTTTCAGGTTTAGTATTGGTAGTAGCTACAAATTGAGGATCCCTGTATTCATTAAGTGATTCAACAGATGACAGATCATGGTAAGTAATAATCGAATTGAATATTTAAAACATAAATATAAAGACCAATGTGTTACAAATGAATTTTTATATGTATAGAATAGAACCAGTTTATTATAATTGCAAGAAGTCTTAGTATATTTTATTTTTTCAGGATGTATGTCAACTTGTGCCAGAAAAGAAGCGTAGCTCAAACCTTGGTAAATGTATCTTGTGCCAGAAGAACAAAAGCCCAAGTGGAGAGAAATATTTGAGCAGCGGAGAACATGGAATAAAAAATTTGCTTCAGTTGGCTTCTTCGTACCCAAATGATGACAGAAGCAAACGTTTGAAAGCTCTTACTGAGAGTCAGACTCCTTATATCCAGTATCACAGCACTTCGTGCTATGCAACATATGAAAAGTTCGTTGAACGTAGCCAGAAGTCTAAAAATGCTGAATCTGAACCCTCCGATTCCTCCTTAGGGGAAGCATTAACTCCTCCAGAAAATAGTTCAAGCAAAAGGATTAAAACACAGCATATCAAGGATACGAAAGTGTGTGTATTTTGTGGTTCAGCTGGAGTCAAATTGAAAGGTGGAAACATTGACCATGATTTGTTTCGGATATGTACTCCAGGTCGTGCCCAAAAGTTATTGAGTTATGCTCACTTGTTCCAAGACGATGTTTTTACCAGAGTAGCGATGTTGAACTCGCTGCAGATGTATTCTATCATAATAATTGTATAAAGAAGCATTTTGCAGCCTATGATCGCAGAATAGAGACGATTTTGGAAAACAGAGAGCAAGAAAACGAAGTTATGGGTTCTACTGACATGGTTCAAGAAGCGTTTAATGATGTAGTCTCAAAAATAGACTTCACAAGCTGTGGATACAGTGTCACCTACTTGAGACAAGGGATCAATAAAAAGCTGAACCAGGATGAATCTATCAGTAACTATTTGGTTAAGAGCCTGCTTATAGACAAATTTAAGGACACCATTTATTTTACATATCCTAGCAACAAACGAAAATCCCAGGTGGTTTATTCTGTCCAGATTGAGAGTGCAAGAATTGTTGAAACTTTGCGGAAATCATCTGTCGAAAACGTTGCTAAGGACCTAACGAAAGAGTTAAAAACTTAGTTTTGGTTTACGCTCTAGCTATTGTGATCCAAACGATCTTGATCTAGCCTTAAAACGCTTCCAAAATGAACGTCCTCCAATATGGATGGAATTTCTTCAGCATTTGTTTTCCACCCGGAATGTATCAGATAGCAACAATCAGTTGATGCTGAAGTGTGACACTATCTTCCAGATGTTGTTTTACATCCTTCATAATGGTTTGGAGCCACCCGATTGCATGTCGGATTTACTCAAGTTATACATAACCTGTTACAGTCTAAAGATCTTATTGAAATTGCAAACAAAGGGA
Source organism: Bathynomus jamesi (assembly GCA_023014485.1). Classification (NCBI taxonomy): domain Eukaryota; kingdom Metazoa; phylum Arthropoda; class Malacostraca; order Isopoda; family Cirolanidae; genus Bathynomus; species Bathynomus jamesi. The sequence goes on along the minus strand of JAJOZX010007725.1, from coordinate 110,565 downwards.
GCATTTGTGTAGGATATAAAGAAGTTCGCAAAATAAATTTTGCACTAGCAAAACGTACAATATCTTTATGTGGTTCACAGTTCCAGTTCCTCCAGTATTTGATCAAAACCATCCAATTCAAGCAGTGTCAGTAAAGTAGGCACAAAATCTAGTGCACTGAAGCAGTCAAACTATTTTGATGAAATTAAGGACTTTGGCAAGGAACCACTTGCAGAGGAGATAAATCGAAGGTGCCGAAAACTTTCTGGTTCATTGCATCAAACCAAAGTCAAAATCCATATCATTTGATCAACTAAGATCTGAGCAAAACTACAAAACTGGGGACAAAATCGATTTTACTCAGCTTCCTTGCTCTTCAAAAAGCATTAGACTGCATTTTAAACGGGCATATCTACAGTGCAAACTTTGGCTTGACACTCCATATTGCTCTATATCTGAAAATTTAAATCCACTTGACTATGGTTACGTAAAGTCTGATGAGGGACTTTTAGAACCTCAACTAACCGATTATCCAGATAAACCTCAGGATTTGATCGAACCTTGCAGCTGCAAAACCTGTACCAAGAGGTCAAAATGCCCTGCGTTGCGTTATCCATACCATACTGCTCATTCTGCAAGTGCAATCAAAGAACATGCCAAAATCCTAACGCCTGTATTTCAGCAGGTAACTGAATAATTATAGATGAACAAATCTGTACATTGTACTTCTGTTTCATTTTCATGGTGTCGGAAGATGATACCACAAAAGCCATAGTGCTTTTATTTGTAAATAATGTTTCAATAAAAGTTTCAAATAAAGAAAAAAAAGAACAGAAAAAAAAACAATGGGGCCTCATCATTAAATGAGGTCGTTCCCACTAAGTTAGCTATAACTTAGCCCATTGCCGTGATGCTGAACTGGGAAGATGCACCTGAGTGACGGTAACACTTTCTCAATCATATAAGCGGCCTTGACAGTTTTTGCCAAACTCTTTGCCACTTTTGCAAGATTTTCAGTCAACTTCTTCATCAGAAATAATGCATGATCTTATCTCACAGTCTTTTACAATATGCAAACCTAAGAGTTTTATAAAATTAGCACTATTTTTTATATTTTCTCTATTTTTTCAAATATTCTACAACCATTTTTAATCATTGTAACCCAAAATTTAGACATTTGTACATGTTTTTGTGTTAGGAAATTTTAGTAGAGCTATTAATATCTAATTTCTTGACTATTTAGTTCGATAAGATTGGTTAGAGCAAGTTTATGCACCAAAATACCCAAAAATTTCATTTTTGCGATTTTTTGACAATATTTACTTAATTTTTTACTATTTTTGCTGTTATTTTTTGACATTTTTGTCAGTTTTCTTGGTTCAGGTAGCAGTATGTTACAAACAGATTCTCAAACAAACAATTATCCTTAAAAAAATTTTCAACTCAAGAATATGACAAAAATAAACTGATAAAATTTTGCCATTTTTGCCAATTTTTTGCTATTTTGACCACTTTCGCACCAATTTGGTGCGATGGCATAGAAAAATTCGGATTCTGCGCCCCAAAATTAGTCTAGATCAGTCGTCAAAACCTCTGCACCCAGAAATTTATACGAACTCTAGGCCAGATCCTGTACTAAATAATGAAATGTCGATGGTGAATTAATAAAATGATGGATAGGAAATTGCAATTACAGTATAGCACATTTACCTTTCATTCATTTTTTTCACTAATTAAACTGAAAATGTATGCTTTTCATCCGCTGTTTACACACTATAATTCATTAATACATTGCGAATAACTCACTCATGGGAAGACAACTCCGAGCACATGGAATGCGTCCTTACAGAGCAGGAACGTAGTTTCCCATCTTCACATCCTAAAATCGTCTTTGTAAGAATTCAGTCCTACTGTTAACAGGCAAGAATTAGAGCCTTTTAGACTTTTTTTTTTTTTTTAATTTCTGCTTGAAATTTAAACAGAAGCGCAACGTTCCTGCTCAGTGGGGTCATTTACCTGAACTACCATTGCGTTATGAGCGTTCCAATGGACTTTAAACCAGGGTTGACAAAAACCTGGGTGTTTGTGTTTTTTTGTTTGTTTTTAAGGTTTTTCAACTGAAGATAGCAGTGTGCTGTCGAAACGTATTCTTTTCATTTAACAAAGTGTGGCTTTTGTTCTATTTTGAATCAACACGGTAGTGTTTTTTCTGAATTTTTATTACAATTTGTTTATAGGCGTAGACAGTAGACATTATTCTTATTTTTGCACATCATTTTTTCCAGAGATCAGTTTTAGTTAATTAATAATTATTTAATAATGCCTAAAGTTAGACCAGCACATACTTGTGGCAGACTTAAAGCTGCTGAATGGGATGAAGTAGAAATGTTGAATGACCAACCAAATAGAGTTCGGTGTAAATACTGCAGATGTGTATTTTCGAAAAAAATAGAAAGTGAAACATCACTTAGATCAATGCAATAAAAAATGGGTACAGGCTTGTGATAATGAAACAGACGAGCTTACAAATATAGCTACATCAGCAACTCCTCCTCCTACACATAGGAGACAATGCCATATGTGGTTAGAACAACTGTAGATAAAAAAGAACAAATAGATTTGCAAATGGCCAGATTTTTCTTTTCAGCAAATATTCCATTTGTAGTTCTAGAGAATAAAGAATTTATTAAATGGGTCCAAAATTTAAGACCAGTCTTATTGTCCTCCAAGCAAAAGAAAATTATCTGATGACTTGCTAATCAAAGTCAATAATGAAGTACTGGATTCAATGAAAACAGACTTCGTCAATTCTACTATAACTTTAATTCAAGATGGTTGGAGTAAAGTCTCAAATGATCCAATAATTGCGAATATAGTGTTCACAATGTGTGCAAATCCTTTTTTAATATCTGCTGTAGATGTTGGAAGTGCAAAAAAACATCTGAATATTGTGCTGGTTTAGCACTAGATGCAATAAGAACAACGAAAGAAAGATATGGAAAAGATTTAAGTATTAATAGTTTAATCATTTAACGCCGGAATTTTTTGTAGGGTTAAGTTATGAATGTGTGTATTTGAAACGTTATCAATGTAGCGGTCGTCCTTTTAGGGTTAAACAAAATGGTAATAGTAAATTGATAACCTAAGTATTGGTATTTAGTTTACATATTTCTAATTTATCACAGGACAGTTTGCCTAATAATAACAACACAGGTCAACAAAAAAACATTTTCTTTTCGTTGCCAAGGAAATTCGTACGAATTTAGGGTATTTTGGGGTTGCTGAATTCCAAAATGAAAGTAGTTTTTCCGATTTGGCTCTAGTTCTTGAGATAATGAATACCCTCAATTAATAGGAAACGTAACCATAACGCGTGCATATGGGAAACTACCGGAACATTCTAGATGGTGAGACCGAATAAAATGCCATTATGTATTTCATGTGTTTACTTTTGTATGATTTAAGACAATTTCAATGCGATTTGTAAGTAGGCTCCGCCTGAACATTAAATGTTTTGCATTTTTACGTGTTTCAATGGGGGTACCAATTATCTCATAAATTAGAGCCAATCTAGCAAAACCGATGTCATATTCGGAATCAGCACCACAAAGTTACCCCAAAATCACTCTAATATGATTGGCAATAAAATGAGTGTTGACCATTGTAATAGAATACCATACACTTAGACAAACACCTAACAAATTTGAGACTTACAATTTCTGAAAAATCCTTTAAAATAGTTTCTTGCCAATCCTTGAAAATTTTAGATGAAATTTATAAAATTATTCTTTGTTTTAGGTGTTTGTTGTATGCAGAGACAATGAAAATGAAATGGTAAAAATGAAGGAGCTATTGAAAGAAAAATATCCTAATTTAGTTATTTACGGTTGTTCTGCACATTATTTAAACTTGGTTGAAAAAGATTTCACACACAGATCAGTGCTAAAGCATATAACACTGGGGAACACAACTTTTGGTGACTTAGATGTTAGACCTGTTTCTGGGTATATTGAGGTGGCTGATTCTAAAAATGACATTAGTTTTTCTCCATCAGCTCTGCTTATCAAGATATGATATATATATCTATATATATTTCTATATAATGTATATAATATTATATAATTGCTGACTGGCAATCACTGTTGTTGTCAATTGAATACGAAAGTATGATGAATGTCAGCAAAAATAGTGTATTAACATCAAACAAGCATAAGGTACGAAAAATATTTCTTAAATTCAAACAAGCTTGAGACACGAACGGCAAAAAAAGTTCTTTCATTGAGATATCTCGCATAAACCGCGTTTCTGAGATTTCTTGCGATGAGATGTGCCAGGACATTCCCGTTGGATGCTCCAGCAGTAATCTGCCATCATGTGAGTATCCCATCGTCCGCGGTACCGTTCTTCCATGGTCCTTAGTTCTTGGTGAAATCATTCACCCTGTTCCTCGCTTAGATCACCGAGGTTGTCTGGGAAACGATCCAAATGACTGTGGAGGTAATGCAGTTTGATGCTCATTTTACAGCCAAGTTTACAAAAGAAGAGAGCATATTCTCCACTAGTTCACCGTAGTTATCGGCCTTATAGTTCCCAAGGAAATTCTTCGCAACCATACTAAACGATGACCACGCACGTGCCTCAATGTTGTCCATTGAATCTTGGAAACGCGGGTCTTTCATGAGTTCCCGGATTTGCGGTTCATCGAAAATACCTGCCTTCAGCTTTTCCATGCTCAGCGCAGGAAATTTTCTACATATGTAGCCAAAACACGTCCCATCTCTGTTCAAAGCCTTTATAAATTGTTTCATCAAACCTAGTTTGATGTGCAGTGGTGGCAATATGATCCTTTCTCTGTCAACCAAAGCTTCTTTGATGATATTTTTTTCTCCAACCACCATGTTTTCTCTCAGAGGCCACTGTCTTCTCACCCAGTGTTCATCTTTAGCTCTACTGTCCCAGAGACATATAAAGCACGGGTACTTGGTGTACCCGCTCTGCTGGCCCAGGAGAAAATTCACCATCTTCAGATCCACACAGATCACCCATTGGTGGTCTCGGTATGTTATCTTTTCTAGGACTAGGGCGACTGTCCCGTGCTCTTCTCTCATACCGACTGAGTGACCAATTGGGATTGATCTGTATCTGTTGCCGTTGTGTAGAACACCACATTTTAGGCTCCGTTTGGAGCTATCTATGAATAACCGCCATTCACTTGGTGTGTATTCCGATATGCCCATTTTCATCAGCAATCCGCGCACATTGTTGCAGAAAACTAAATCGTTCTCTTTTGAGAAGAAGGGCAGTAAATCCTTTTCTCTGTCGCGATATAACGTGATTTTGGTTCCCGGCAGCAGTAAATTTTTTTCTCCCAGCCTGGAAGCTAACAATTCAGACGATTTCTTCGAAAGACTTAAGTCCCTTATGAGGTCGTTTAATTCGTGTTGACTAAAACCTTCTGCAACTGATGACGGTCCTTCGAAATCACTGTCATTTTGCCCACATATGCTTTCTTTGTCAGTAGCAGATTCATCATCATCTTGAGGGAGCTCTGGAAGATGGCTGAATGATGGGACAGGTATCTCATCTGAATGTGAAACAGGCCGTCTAGCTGAGTCTATGTCAGGATACGTCCATTTACTCCGGTTACGTCCATTGATGCCCTTTATATTCACCAAACAAAAGTAACAGTCATCACTGTGGTTTCTCTGTTCTCTCCATACCATTGGTATACCAAATTTCAGGCACCTCTTTCCGTTGGTCCATTGCCGCAGATGCTCCGTACACGTTTTACACAACATGAGTAGCCCATGGTTTATCTTGGTCCCCTAGTTGTACTTTGAAATAGGCAAAATAAGCTTTTTTCACAAAATCAGTAATAGTTTTTCTCTGTTCAATGAACGTGTACTCTTCGCAGATAAAACAAAACACATCTGGATGATTTAAACACTTTCTTCGTGATGAAGCCATGTCAACACCTGTAACAGGAAAGAATTCACGTTAGTACATGTACAATACACATGCAAAACAGCAACATCAGCAAAATCATAGCTACAATTTAATTATACAGATGCATTTAGATTTACGAGCAACTCATAATACCGTTCCAGAAGGGTAATAAAGTAGGTAATGACGTATGCAATATCTCAAACACTAGAGCTGCTAGAACAAAATGGTGATATTTTCTGAATCAGTGGCATGAAAATATCCAAAATAAGGTCTAAAATCTCAGGCACCAAGAAAAAACTTTTTTTTTGTTCCCCAGTGTAATTGAAGTAAATAGATACTTCAGGAATCACCAACAACCTCACGTAAGTATGGTTTTTAGCATTTAGTTTTTCCATTTATCATAACACCTAACACACACAATAGATATCATATTTGTGGACTTAAAATTTAAACCCCATTATGATTTATGCTTACATAACATTAGTAGCATGGTAGTTGATTGTGAATTACTTATAAAATTGTAAATCAGAAGTATATCCGAATGATTTTTTTTTTCTGTTAGGGTTCGTTAATGGAAAAAGGTGGAATGGTTCCTCAGCTACCAAATGATACAAGATGGAATTCCCAATTAGACTGCATCAAAACCTATTTAAATAATCATGGCCACTATCTTGACATTAGAAGGGAACACCTGGAGGAAATAAATACCAATATTGGAACGCTCTTGAACAATTTAATGATTCACAGAGAAGCTCATAATTTACAGGCGCAAGTGCAAATTATTGGAGTAGCATTAGGTAAGGTTTGTTAAGTTTATATATATATATATATATATATATATATATATAAGGTTGTAACATATTCTGCTCGATTTTTTAATTCATTCAGAACAAAAATTAAATGACAATGACAAATTAATCAATATAATTCCCTTTTTTCTACAACCTCCTCCCACCTGTAGAAAAGTTTTTTTATGCCACGTTCGAAGAAATCCCTTGGATTCGAGTTAAAAAAAAAAAAGCGATCACTTCGTTTTTTATAGCTTCCCTGAATTGCAACTTTTGTCCATCTCGGTGTTGTAGACTTCTGAATAAATGGTAGTCTAAAGGTGCGATGTCCGGAGAATAAGGTGGATGAGGCATTTTTTCCCAACCAAATACCCCCAATTGGGCAGTGGTGATTCGAGCAGTGTGAGGACGCGCGTTATCCTGGTGGAATAGAACACCTCTGCGATTAATTACTGCAGGACATTTTTCTTGTAATGCCATCTTCAATTGTTGGAGTTGTTGGCAGTAGACTTCAACTGTGATTTAGTTATCTGGCAGAAGCTCAAAATGAATAATTCCTTGCATATCCCACCAAACGCATAGCAAAATTTTCTTTGGATGGGGTTCTTTGGTTGATGTTCAGGCTTTGTTTTACGGCCTAAGCCACTGATGTCGACGCTTAATATTGTTATAAAGGACCCATTTTTCATCCCCAGTGACGATCCGATTCAGAAACGGTGCCTGCAGTTCCCGAGAATGCAGTGATGTGCAAATATCGATTCGATGTTAAAGATTCGCTTGGGACAAATCATGCGGAACCCATTTTCCAACCTTCACTACTTTTCCTTCTGTATCATTCTGTATCATTCTGTATCGTGATAAAACCTGTTCGAACCTGTCGCCGCGTGTATTTTGCAACATTTCTAAAACTATTTCACATTATCTTGAGGTTATTCTATTTTCTATCGTCCGTTTTCTAATCAAGCAGAATTTGTCACAACCTGATATATATATAATGATATACACACACACCGTGCATGGAACAAGGAACTCTTCTGGAAAAATTAAATCCACTATAGTACGAGTAAGTAATGGTAAATAACAAACTATTTTTTTCTTTTTGATGATGTTAGCCCGACGAGGGCCAGTTGAGGTTTAAGTTTTTGTTTCTGGCTAAAAATACAATAGTTACCCCTTTTTCTTTGATGTATTCAATCCGCCGTGAATGCAACGAGTCTTTTGCTTATATTGAGGTTCTGAATATAGAAGATAGGTGTAGCTGTAACGGTGTAACCCCCTAGATCCTGTCCCAAAGCTGGATCTATCTGCTTTGCAGATAGCTGGTGAGAAAAGCTATATTTTTGGGGCCTCTCTGCGAGTGACCCGTTGGCCACGTCGGACTAACATCATGAAAAAGAAAAAAACTATAGTGTTTGTCATTTACCATTACTTATTCGGACTATAGTGGATTAATTTTCCCAGAAGAGTTCCTTGTTCTATGCACGGTCTGTGTGTATCATGAAAAAACCTCAGGGGACCATTCTGAGTTCAATCCCATATACATATATATTATATACCGGGTGTCCGAGAATTATCTGTACAATGTTTGGCTGTTATTAAAAGTCAACCATGAAGTGTAGAAATTCTATTTTTGTCCCATTTTACAGAAAATCTCATTAAGTTTTTTCTGATATCACGTTTTGACAAGTTTTTTAGAAATGTACGCGGGTGACAGACATTGATAATTTAAAAGCAAGAATCACAGCTGCTATTGAGCGAATTGATGTGGATATGCTGCAGCGTACATGGCAACATTTGGAGTATCGATTGGATGTTTTGCGAATCACTAATGGTGCACATATCGAATGTTTGTAACAACGTTACTTTAATAAAAGAAACTTTTGAAAATACAGATTCTAAATAATCTTGTTTAAGAATTTTACGCGTGTTAAGAATTTTATTAAAAGATGAAATTGTACAGATAATGTTCGGACACACTGGAATTTCTAAAAAACTTGTCACAACTTGGTATCAGAAAAAACTTAATGAGATTCTCTGTAAAATGGACAAAACTGGAATTTCTACACTTCATGGTTGACTTTTAATAACAGCCAAAAATTGTACAGATAATTCTCGGACACCCTGTATATATTAGGGTGTTACTGGAAAGGTTTTCATCGGACCATGTTATTTTTTTCATTTCTCTTTGTAGGTTCAATTTGCATGGGAAATATGAAGTTAGACGGACATTATTTAGAGGTTTCGCATCAACTCTGAAGTTTCTCTGTAAATGTCCGTATGCATATACTATACATGTACGTAGGTTAGAAAGGAAAGAATGAAAATTTAATGAAAATCGGATGTATATTTCTTATTATATGTATATATTTGTGCCTCATCCTCAGTCAGGATACTATTGTAATCCTGGATGAGGGCCACTCCTCGCTCTGTACGATCATTCGTGACGCTGAGGCCCGAGACATGATGCTGAGCCTCAAGGTACTGCGTGTTTTGTGTCCATGATCTCTGGTGTTCTTCCAAAAAAAAGCAGTGGGAAGGCCTAGGATGATGAAGAACCGCTCTGTCTTCATGACAAGGTCTGCAATACTGACGGTGGCAGCCATTGGTGGAGTGATCTTTGGGCGGGACGGGGGCCTGTCCTCTGCAGATCGTGGCCGCTTCTGCATAGCCTGTACCATCAGCTTCTCAATATCAGGATTACCGAGATCGTCAAAGAATGAGAACCCCACGTTCTCCTCGCTCAAATACCACACGTGCCGCAGCATTGCTGTTGTGGCAATTCTGGCCACAGCTGGATTGATGTCCCTGTATTTGGACAGTACCCTGAGCGTTTCAACATCGTTCCTTGGTGCCTCGGTAGCAGAAAACCATGATCGGATGTACAGAAGTCCAATGAAGAGATTCAAGGCTCTGAAATCCTTCAATTCCCGAGGCGTCACGTCAAATTATTCAGGGAGGATGAAGACCTTCAATGCGTAGATTGCTTTTGTCGCCCAGCAAGCACAGTGGAATGCACCAGGGGCGTTGATCCAGACGACGCCAAGAGAAGGGACTTCTCAGAAGTAGATTAGGACAAGCTCCAAGACTTCCCTGTAGTCATCTCTAGGGTGGGATTGCAGGAGTGCAGCTTTGACGAATTGGACAGTTTCATCCTTCCAGTGTATATTCTCGGACAGAACGGCAGCGGTTTCTTCATCCGCATTCTCATCAGTTATCCTGTTGGACACGATGCATGGCCATGCGTTTTTGAAAAGCTTGAACATTTAGATCTCCGGGCCACTGGAGTAACCCACGACCAGACTAAAGACTTCCGATAGAACCACTTCGTACACTTTATGTCGACAGACCAAGTAAAGAAGGTCCTTTCCCATTTTTTCTCGTTAAGGATAGCAGCACCTTGTCGTTTTCCTGTGTTACTAGCTTTTGTGTAAAAAGACATGGCATTGACGCGGTTCTCCAAGTTCCACTCCTTTAGAACTTCAACAACAGCCGTCTTCATAGCTCAAAGCCAACACCTGACACCAGGACGTTCGACCTTCTTTGGTTTCCTGGATATGTCATTCAACAGTTTTGAATCCAAGTGAACCACCATTGGGACGACCGGGTTGAACTCTGAGTTCCTCGATCTGCTGCTCTCTATGGGTCATCCTGCTGCGCCTGATACTCTACCTATTGAGATCCAATTCTTCGGAATCATGGCCTATTGCATTGGAGAAGAACGCCTGTGCATAGCGTTTCGGTCTGATATTTTCATTTTGTCCACTGCTGCCGCGATCTTCGGACGCCGGCGTTTGAGTGCCGACGGCTCAGCGAACGCCATCTCGTCAGACGAAGTAGATGACCCTTTGCCTGTGCTGCTCGAATCCGAGTGTCTTGAGGGAGATGCCTGCATCTCCAGTTGCCTCTCTCTCCCAGCGTTCCTTTTCAGCAGCTTCCATCTCCATCTTTCTTTCCTCTTTTCGGGCCAGCCGAACGTCCACGGAACCCATCGATGAGGTTGCCCGAGCTTTCCCCAACTGAGATCGCAGAAACTCTCCGTCCTCAGATATGTTGATGAGCGCCTACGCATTTTGGTAGGACACGTCGAAAGTTTTCTTCATATCTACCAAGAATGCCGCCTCCCGTTCCTTCTGAGTTGGTCCTCTGCGCTTGGCACTCTTCTGCAAGTACTTCTACCGGTCGTGTAGTAGTTCCATCCTTCCAATGGTGTTTGGCCAGTGTCATGGGAAGACCAGCCCTTTCCCAGAAGGCAGACACCTCCTCGATCGTCGATCTTGCGCTTTCTCTCGCCCTCTTTTTCAGTACTGTATGCTGATAGGAGAATAAACGAAGTGCATTATTTTGAGAGGGAAGCCTCGCTCCAAGGATGATCTTAGATCTCGTTTGGGATATGGTTGTGAGTTTGAGGAAGAGATAAATAGGTGAGATAAACCATATGGCAGAAATGAACCAAGCAGCAAGACCATAAGAAATTTCTCTGCATGTAATGAGACAGCTTAAATGGCTTATAGAACAAATCTTCGATGACAATGCGGCAGTACTAAATAATTGCATAGAACGCTCAAACTTGGCAATTTTGTTCACCTAAAACAAAATAAAATCATGACCTAGCCCGATGAACTCCGCCATGTTGGTTTTAGCGACCACCCTAAATATAATACATATACTGTGTATATATATATATATATATATATACGTATGTGTGTGTGTGTGGGGCCTAATTTAGTTTAACGTGGAAACCGAGCCGCGGATCACTACATCATTTGGACACGGACGACTGTCACCACCCAACAACTCCCGAAACCCAAAATGACGATTAACTTGTTCATGATTTTACGAACACTGAAATTGTAATAGTGAAAGTTAATTTCAACTATTATTTTCTTTCTCAAAGGTTCGTCAAAGGATTTGTTTTGAGGTTTCAGCATAACCTAACCTAATTAACCTATTGTTCGGTTTTGCACTTCGTTTAATGAATTAAATTTCCATCACGATTTCTTAACCTCCCTTTTCACTGCTAGTTCATTTTTGCTTTTGGGGAAACTATTTTCAGTGAAATACTTCAATTACCTAAAAAGGACAAAAATATTGTCCTGAAATGAAAATGTTTAAGACTTTGAAATTTAATTTGATATTCTCGAATCTTGATTTCCTTTTGGACAAAATATTTACAAGTTTCAGACGAAAATATAAGAAGAAAAATTCGAAAAATATCATTATATGCTTAAAAGAAGTTAGCAAAAATTTGTGCCCTAGACTAAAATTGAACAGTAAACACAAAACATGGGAAACTTAAACGAGTCAAGTTATTTAGCTTAAAAGCTACGTACTTTTGATTAGTTCAGTTAATCAAAATAAATTTTAATTACTTGAAGACTAAAGACCAATAAAACTTCGAATTCTTCTAAATTAGCAAACTTATGCGAGACTACTTTTCGTAATCAATTAATAAAAAGGGGGCTTCTTTGGAGGACTTAATCCAGGGAGTTTCTCGCACTGCTTCAGCTCTTTTGGACTCATTTCCCAGGTTGGCGTGGTAGGTCAGATAGTGCTTCTTAATTTGTAGTTTTCTTATCGGCTGTAGCTGGTGGTGACTTCAGATCTTGAAAGCTGGGTCCTGATTGGTTCTGGCCTTTTCCTAATGTATATCTTGTAACCTTTTCCTGCGGATCCACCTCGTTTTCTACCTTCTAGAAAGGTTATTAATATCTAGCCATGGTGCCCCTTATTCTGTCATGCCTAACATTCAACAGTGACTAAAGATATAGTACTCAGTATGATAACTCAAATAAGCATGCCAATTAGGGTTAAAGGACTGCCGCCTTGGGCTTATACCTAATTTGTCGACAAGACGTAACATCGACACTAAGCAACTAACTTAACCTTTGCCAACCTAATCTAACACAACTTAATCTAATCCGAAAAAATTGTCGACATTGTCAAGTCGATCAGATGATGTTAGCCCGAACCTCTTTACAACGTAGCCCCTATGTCTACCCTTACCCGACAGGGTAATCTAGTGGTAGAGCACCGCGTTGTTAATCCGAAGGTCTGAATTCAAGTTTCGGCTCGGACTTCAAATTTCAACGATTAAAGTGCTTCTTTGAGTCTTTCTTGATTGGGGTGGTTCGAATCCCACACAAAGCTGTAGGTCCCCTCCATCATATGACTTATGAATCTATCTATCTCTCCCATCTTTTCTCCCTCCCTCCCCCCCCCCCTCTCGATTTAAGACTGTCCTCACATATAACTAAGAAAATAACCCTGCGGGAGTTTGTTTAAACATTTCCTCCTACACTTAATTCAACCCCAACTTTAGAGAAACGTCTGTAGCTGATTGTGCGCCACACAGCATGATCAACCATTGAACACCAACTCTTTTGATCATTTGCCTCAAACACCTCTAACTGGGAGACTCTTGACTTAGTCTTAGCAACGGATGATCACCGACGAAACACTTTCATTCTTCATAAGGGACAAGTACATTGAGATAGTACCTTTCATACATAGTTTTTAAGTGGTTTTAATTTCTCTTTATCTGTCTACGTGTGTGTGTGTGTGTGTGTGTGTGTGTGTGTGTGTGTGTGTGGCGCGCACGCGCAAAGCACGCGCGCGCACACACACGCGCAAAGCACGCGCGCGCGCACACACACAAGCACACATATATATATATATATATATATATATATCCGGTAATGCGGCCAGCCATCGACCCCTAAAGTTATTGGCTGAGTAACTTAAAATTTAGGTTTTCTAAATCAGTTTACATCCAAACATAGCGAGAAGGCTGTGGATTAATTAGTTGGTGTCAGTATGTCATTACAAGTGTTGAAAAAATTATTTATATCGAGTCAAAAAATGGATAGCGGGACCTAATGTCCGCCATCGACGCCTCTGTAAATGAAGCTCTTATTTTACATTATTTCAAATTATCCGGACCAGCCATCGACCCCTGTTTCCTTTTTAATCATACCCAATATTTACCCGGTTCCGCCATCAAACTCTTGGGCCTGGCATCCCCCTCATATGTCGATCGTGGGCCCAAAAGCTTAATTACTCAAATACCAACTAAAATTAAGCACATCTTACTGTGCACATTCTGCGATCCATTTCTTACCTATTTTCACTCAAATACAGAGCAAAAGTTATATTGGAAAGAAAAAATCTGAAAACTCACCTCGTAAACAATATACACATTGCACTGACAAAGGCTGGGCGCGCACTGGGATATTTCAGTCTCGCGTTTCGTTTCCATTGTTCTTCGCATGAGCACAACTTACTGTTTTATTCAAACACCCAAAGGTCGATCGCAGGCCGAGGTCGATAGCAGCGCGCTTTAGTGTATGTATATATACAGGGTAGGAGAAGTCTTTAAAAATTTTATACTTTCAAATAATGTTAATAATAAATAAATTCAAATGATATTACTGCAGTGTATGTGATACTTTTCAAGGCCAGGAATAACCCTAGGCTAGAACAGGAAGGCCCTAGCCCCACTCAGCGCCATATCAGTAAGGATGGAATACAGCATGAAGAAAAAGTGTACCTTGTATCGTGGGCTATTTCTTATAATAATTGTGAAGAAAGTTTGCGTTTATTTCAAGAAGATAAACCACCACCAAATGCAACCACTCTTCGATACTGAAACCTCAAACTTTTGGAAACGGGGAGCCTGGTAAAAGAGTAAGAAGCGGAAGGCCAGTAACGGCGACAGGGGACAACAACAAAGAAAATATCCTCGCCAGTTTTCAAGTCCATCCAACAACTTCAACGAGAAAAGTTGCACAGGAATTAGGTATTTCCAAATTTTCAGTAGCAAAAATATTGAAATCACAGGGGTACTACGAATACAAACCCATTTACTCTCAGCTCATAAGACGACGATTCTGATACACGGCTGCACTTTGCTGAAACAATGAGACAAAAGTTCAACAGTGATCCAGATTTTCTTGGAAAGATCAAATTTTCAGAAGAATGTATCTTCGGTTTAAGAGTAAAGGAAACAAACACAACGCTCACTACTGGACGAAAGAAAATCCAAAAATATGATTGGGTAAACCCATTAAAACGGCTACATTAACAGTTTTGGCGTGCATTGTTTATTCAGGACTCGTTTCCTTTGATATATCGAAAGATACGATGGATGGAAAACGCTACTGCCAGCTACTGAGAGACAAAGTTTTGCCAGTTTACTAATGACGTTGGCAGGAATTGGCTTTATGAACATGATGGAACGCCGCCACATTACCCTGCAGTTGCCCGTCATATTCTGGATACCAACCTTGAAAGAAGATGTTTTGGGCGGCGAGGTCCCATCAAGTTGTCAGCCAGATCACCTGATCTAGCCCCATGTGATTTCTGGCTTCGGGCTCATTTGTGTGACAAACTCTACACTCCTGGCTTCATCTATCCAAATGTGAATGCCCTTTTCCGCAGAATAGACAAACAATTGAAAAGGATCCTACTCCATATGTCCAGAAGAACAATGAAGAGTTTCACAGAGAATCCACAAATGTATCATTGCGGATGGAGAAATCTTTGAAGATTAAATTACAATTTAACAAAATATTTGTATGAATAAAATTTTTTTACACTTTGATTTGTTTCATCATTTGAACACTTATCTGTATGATGTTAACTAAATAGATATATGTGTAAAATCTTTAAAGACTTTTCTCCCACCCTGTATATAGTCGGAAAGACAGGTATAGGAATGATAAGGTACAACTGAACGTAAAATATACTCTACTGCAAATGTTACAGTGCCAAGCTGTACAGAAACCGTCGTTAATGGAGAAAATCACACTTATGTTGGTATACGTGTGTTTGTGTTTGTGTCTAGTCTTAAAGACTTACTAATGGTAGACATACTCCCATTATAATTGCTTGATATATAAAGAATTCAAATGTATGCTGATTACCTCATCCACATACAATGATCGCCGGGACAGTACTATTTATCCTAATTTTGCTAATTATTATAAGCACTATACTGACTTAATTCCTGGAAGAGATTTTAAACAGATATTCACTGCGACCCCTAAACTGCATTTATATATCTTCAAACAAAGACTAAAAAGGAGATTAATATATAAAAGTCTTTTCGTGAACTTAAACAACTTTTTATCATTTATAATTAACTTTTATAATTTATAATTAACCTTTTTGTTGTTGTTGAACAAAAATACATTAGTTCTTACAAAGAACACCGCCGCTCCCTGTTATTACAGCGAGGTTATGATATGTCGGGTATGTTTAGTACTCGGATGGGTGGCCACTTTCAAAGTCCAAATGATGTATGGACCCGTAGATGGTTCAACTTCCACGTAAAGCTGTAGGTCCCTTTAGTTGCATGACCTGTGCAGTTACGAAGGAAGTTAAACAAACCCAAAACTATTTACTATTTATGAATAACCAAATCAATTTTTTGGACTCTGCAATCCGATCCAAAACGGAATTATGTAATTTCCAGTTTAAGAGAACCCTCGCTCGAATGAACGACTACTTGAAGTATTTAATTTCTGAAATGGAACGGTGAGCGACACATTGTCCGAAGACACAAAAAGCATTGGGAGGAGGAAACAAACAAGAAATTAAAACCCTTTTCCAGGAAGTAAGAATTTAAATACTGACCTTTTAAATACTTCGATAGTTGTGTAAAAGTGTTGTGACTAAATTCAATTTAACAAAATTTGTTAGATAATTATAATTATATTTATTTACTTTATTATTGAGATTAGGCCAAACACTATTGCTTATTAATTAGACTTAATTTATTTCCTTTTCCGGTTTGTTAATTACAATTAACGAACATAATTCTGCGTTGTTTAAATTCTATTTTTCGGCCGAATTTCTCCGGTAAAATTAACGTGAAATAATTTTTGCATTGTTTTAGACGGTCGTTACAGATTCCATTTTCAGACGAGTTAAATAGTAAGATTTGTATATTCGAATCTATTTCCGTTTCCGGTCTGTAACACGTGCTCTCGCGGGTTCATTTCCCGCATTCACCATTTCTCCCCCACGATTCATTGTATTAATTAAAATAACATTATATTATTTAAAGTAACCTCATTCTACATTGTTATAAAAGGCTGCCTACAGATCCCATTCAGTTCCCTATTAAATTCCGTTTCCGGTTGGTGACACGTGATTTCGCTTGTGCGTGTTTATTTCTGCATTCACCATTTCTTCCTCACTACCCATTAAATTAATCATAATAATATATTGCATTATTTAAATTATCATTCCGCATTGCTATTAAGAGCTGCCTACATGTTCCACTCAATTTTGTATTCAATTCAGTTTCCGGTCTGTAACAAGTGCCACTGGCTTGCGCGTGTTTGTTTATTTCTGCATTCACCATTTTCTCTCTCACTAACTTACATTAATTAAAATAGCATTGTTATTAACGGCAGCCCACAGGTTCCATTCAATTCTGTACTCAACTCCGTTTCCGACCTGTAACGTGTTTATTTCCTCATTCACCATTTCCCCATCATCGTCGTTATATTAATTAAAGTAACGTATCGTATTATTTGAAAGTAACGTATCATAAAAGAAAAGAGAAAATATGACAGGGCCAGCTAAACTGAAAGCTGAATGCTTGAAATGTAAAGTTAATCATTGGTGTGTCGACTTCCCCGAAGGTAATATCAGCGACATCACATCCCTGAGTATATGTTTGTTTTTTAAACTTAAAGAAAACCACGAAAAGGAAGTTCGGGTCGTAGCACTGGAAATCCAAACCCAGTGGACAAGATCAGAATAAAACCGCATCAACAGATATAAACTGCAAGGTTAAACTTCTAGAACAAAGCGTGGCCCTCTTGGAAAATACGGTGAATATTTCGGAAAGTAGGACGGAGGAACGAGAATTCCAATTAGTCAAAAATAAGACTCTCTCCAAACCAAAACATAAGGATTCAGAAGCCCTTACCCTAAAAAAGTTTCACTTACTTGCCGACGAAGAGGAGTACGGTAATCCTTTTTAATTGGAGATTCTCTGCTCAGAAATCAAGGGGACTTTTTCGGAGCAAGACGCGTGACAAAAAGGAAACTCCTATGTTCCCAGGTGCCACGAGTCAGATAATAAATAAGGAATTAGTCAAAAAATATCAAGAGTATGGGATGCCCCATCATTGTACATGTTGGTGGCAATGACGTTTTTCAGAGAGGGACAGGAGGGCAGACAGAGTCCATTGTAAAAGAGTTCAAGATCCTAACCAACAAGGTTAGGAAGAGACAGATATGGCTACGGTTGTAGGGATTCTCACACGAATGCGTGCAAGTGACTATACTTTAAGTAAAACCATTGACATAAATAAGAGATTTAAAGGCATGTGTGAGGAAAAAGGTCTAAAGTTTGTCGATTTTTGCCCTACATTCTTCGGAAATGAGGAATACTTTGGCTCGGACGACGGGATGCACTTTAATTAGAAGGGGAAAAAGTTTGGTGATTTACTGAACATAAATTTGAAAATCTTTTTAAACTAGGACCGCCCCCAAACCAGCAATTGACCCTGCTCCCCGAGCAGTTCTCCCCCCCAGCAAATAGTCTCCTCGTCGTCGTCCTCCACCCCAGCAGATGATAGTCCTCGTCTCCTCCTCCTCCACCCCAGCGGATGATAGTCCTCGTCCTCCTCCTCCTCCACCCCAGCGGATGATAGTCCTCGTCCTCCTCCTCCTCCTCCACCCCAGCGGATGATAGTCCTCGTCCTCCTCTCCTCCACCCCAGCGGATGATAGTCCTCGTCCTCCTCCTCCTCCTCCACCCCAGCGGATGATAGTCCTCGTCCTCCTCCTCCTCCACCCGCGGATGATAGTCCTCGTCCTCCTCCTCTCCACCCCAGCGGATGATAGTCCTCGTCCTCCTCCTCCTCCACCCAGCGGATGATAGTCCTCGTCCTCCTCCTCCTCCACCCCAGCGGATGATAGTCCTCGTACTCCTCACCCCAGCGGATGATAGTCCTCGTCCTCCTCCCTCCACCCCAGCGGATGATAGTCCTCGTCCTCCTCCTCCTCCACCCCAGCGGATGATAGTCCTCGTCCTCCTCCACCCCAGCGGATGATAGTCCTCGTCCTCCTCCTCCTCCACCCCAGCGGATGATAGTCCTCGTCCTCCTTCCACCCCAGCGGATGATAGTCCTCGTCCTCTCGTCCTCCTCCACCCCAGCGGATGATAGTCCTCGTCCTCCTCCTCCTCACCCCAGCGGATGATAGTCCTCGTCCTCCTCCTCCTCCACCCCAGCGGATGATAGTCCTCGTCCTCTCGTCCTCTCCACCCCAGCGGATGATAGTCCTCGTCCTCCTCCTCCTCCACCCCAGCGGATGATAGTCCTCGTCCTCCTCCTCCTCCACCCCAGCGGATGATAGTCCTCGTCCTCCTCCTCCTCCACCCCAGCGGATGATAGTCCTCGTCCTCCTCCTCCTCCACCCCAGCGGATGATAGTCCTCGTCCTCTCCTCCTCCACCCCAGCGGATGATAGTCCTCGTCCTCCTCCTCCTCCACCCCAGCGGATGATAGTCCTCGTCCTCCTCCACCCCAGCGGATGATAGTCCTCGTCCTCCTCCTCCTCCTCCACCCCAGCGGATGATAGTCCTCGTTCCTCCTCCTCCACCCCAGCGGATGATAGTCCTCGTCCTCCTCCTCCTCCACCCCAGCGGATGATAGTCCTCGTCCTCCTCCTCCCACCCCAGCGGATGATAGTCTCGTCCTCCTCACCCCAGCGGATGATAGTCCTCTCCTCCCTCCTCCTCCCCAGGATGATAGTCCTCCTCCTCCACCCCAGCAGATGATAGTCCTCGTCCTCCTCCTCCACCCCAGCAGATGATAGTCCTCGTCCTCCTCCTCCACCCCAGCAGATGATAGTCCTCGTCCTCCTCCTCCACCCAGCGGATGATAGTCCTCGTCCTCCTCCTCCACCCCAGCGGATTATAGTCCTCGTCCTCCTCTCCACCCCAGCGGATATAGTCCTGTCCTCCACCGAGCGGATGATAGCCTCCTCCTCCACCCCAGCGGATGATAGTCCTCGTCCTCCTCCTCCACCCCAGCAGATGATAGTCCTCGTCCTCCTCTCCACCCCAGCAGATGATAGTCCTCGTCCTCCTCCTCCACCCCAGCAGATGATAGTCCTCGTCCTCCTCCACCCCAGCAGATGATAGTCCTCGTCTCCTCCTCCACCCAGCGGATGATAGTCCTCGTCCTCCTACTCACCCCAGCGGATGATAGTCCTCGTCCTCCTACTCCACCCCAGCGGATGATAGTCTCGTCCTCCTCCTCCACCCCAGCGGATGATAGCTCCTCCTCCTCCTCCACCCCAGCGCGATGATAGTCCTCGTCCTCTCCTCCACCCCAGCGGATGATAGTCCTCGTCCTCCTCCTCCACCCCAGCGGATGATAGTCCTCGTCCTCCTCCTCCACCCCAGCGGATGATAGTCCTCGTCCTCCTCCTCCACCCCAGCGGATGATAGTCCTCGTCCTCCTCTCCACCCCAGCG
Source organism: Bathynomus jamesi (assembly GCA_023014485.1). Lineage (NCBI taxonomy): Eukaryota > Metazoa > Arthropoda > Malacostraca > Isopoda > Cirolanidae > Bathynomus > Bathynomus jamesi. Next base: position 90,354 of record JAJOZX010007725.1, on the reverse strand, counting down.
GATGATAGTCCTCGTCCTCCTCCTCCACCCCAGCGGATGAGTCCTCGTCCTCCTCCCCACCCCAGCGGATGATAGTCCTCGTCCTCCTCCTCCACCCCAGCGGATGATAGTCCTCGTCCTCCTCCTCCACCCCAGCGGATGATAGTCTCGTCCTCCTCTCCACCCCAGCGGATGATAGTCCTCGTCTCTCTCCCACCCCAGCGGATGATAGTCCCTCCTCCTCCACCCCAGCGGATGATAGTCCTCTCCTCCACCCCAGCGGATGATAGTCCTCGTCCTCTCACCCCAGCGGATGATAGTCCTCGTCCTCCTCCTCCACCCCAGCGGATGAAGTCTCGTCCACCTCCCCCAGCGGATGATAGTCCTCCTCCTCCACCCCAGCGGATGATAGTCCTCTCCTCCACCCCAGCGGATGATAGTCCTCTCCTCACCAGCGGATGATAGTCTAGTCCTCCACCCCAGCGGATGATAGTCCTCGTCCTCCACCCCAGCGGATGATAGTCCTCGTCCTCCACCCCAGCGGATGATAGTCCTCGTCCTCCTCCTCCACCCCAGCGGATGATAGTCCTCGTCCTCCACCCCAGCGGGATAGTCCTCGTCCTCCACCCCAGCGGATGATAGTCCTCGTCCTCCACCCCAGCGGATGATAGTCCTCGTCCTCCACCCCCCAGCGGATGATAGTCCTCTCCTCCTCCACCCCAGCGGATGATAGTCCTCGTCCTCCTCCTCCACCCCAGCGGATGATAGTCCTCGTCCTCCTCCTCCACCCCAGCGGATGATAGTCCTCGTCCTCCTCCTCCACCCCAGCGGATGATAGTCCTCGTCTCCTCCTCCACCCCAGCGGATGATAGTCCTCGTCCTCCTCCTCCACCCCAGCGGATGATAGTCCTCGTCCTCCTCCTCCACCCCAGCGGATGATAGTCCTCGTCCTCCTCCTCCACCCCAGCGGATGATAGTCCTCGTCCTCCTCCTCCACCCCAGCGGATGATAGTCCTCGTCCTCCTCCTCCACCCCAGCGGATGATAGTCCTCGTCCTCTCCTCCCACCCCAGCGGATGATAGTCCTCGTCCTCCTCCTCCACCCAGCGGATGATAGTCCTCGTCCTCCTCCTCCACCCCAGCGGATGATAGTCCTCGTCCTCCTCCTCCACCCCAGCGGATGATAGTCCTCGTCCTCCTCCTCCACCCCAGCGGATGATAGTCCTCGTCCTCCTCCTCCACCCCAGCGGATGATAGTCCTCGTCCTCCTCCTCCACCCCAGCGGATGATAGTCCTCGTCCTCTCCTCCACCCCAGCGGATGATAGTCCTCGTCCTCCTCCTCCACCCCACGCGGATGATAGTCCTCGTCCTCCTCCTCCACCCCAGCGGATGATAGTCCTCGTCCTCCTCCTCCACCCCAGCGGATGATAGTCCTCGTCCTCCTCCTCCACCCCAGCGGATGATAGTCCTCGTCCTCCTCCTCCACCCCAGCGGATGATAGTCCTCGTCTCCTCCTCCACCCAGCGGATGATAGTCCTCGTCCTCCTCCTCCACCCAGCGGATGATAGTCCTCGTCCTCCTCCTCCACCCCAGCGGATGATAGTCCTCGTCCCCTCCTCCTCCACCCCAGCGGATGATAGTCCTCGTCCTCCTCCTCCACCCAGCGGATGATAGTCCTCGTCCTCCTCCTCCACCCCAGCGGATGATAGTCCTCGTCCTCCTCCTCCACCCAGCGGATGATAGTCCTCGTCCTTCCTCCTCCACCCCAGCGGATGATAGTCCTCGTCCTCCTCCTCCACCCCAGCGGATGATAGTCCTCGTCCTCCTCCTCCACCCCAGCGGATGATAGTCCCTCGTCCTCCTCCACCCCAGCGGATGATAGTCCTCGTCCTCCTCCTCCACCCCAGCGGATGATAGTCCTCGTCCTCCTCCTCCACCCCAGCAAATGATAGTCCTCGTTCCTCCTCCACCCCAGCGGATGATAGTCCTCGTCCTCCTCCTCCACCCCAGCGGATGATAGTCCTCGTCCTCCTCCTACACCCAGCGGATGATAGTCCTCGTCGTCCTCCTCCACCCCAGCGGATGATAGTCCTCGTCCTCCTCCTCCACCCCAGCGGATGATAGTCCTCGTCCTCCTCCTCCACCCCAGCGGATGATAGTCCTCGTCCTCCTCCTCCACCCCAGCGGATGATAGTCCTCGTCCTCCTCCTCCACCCCAGCGGATGATAGTCCTCGTCCTCCTCCTCCACCCCAGCGGATGATAGTCCTCGTCCTCCTCCTCCACCCCAGCGGATGATAGTCCTCGTCCTCCTCCTCCACCCAGCGGATGATAGTCCTCCACCCCAGCGGATGATAGTCCTCGTCCTCCTCCTCCACCCCAGCGGATGATAGTCCTCGTCCCCTCCTCCACCCCAGCGGATGATAGTCCTCGTCCTCCTCCTCCACCCCAGCGGATGCTAGTCCTCCACCCCAGCGGATGATAGTCCTCGTCCTCCTCCTCCACCCCAGCGGATGATAGTCCTCGTCCTCCTCCTCCACCCCAGCGGATGATAGTCCTCGTCCTCCTCCTCCACCCCAGCGGATGTAGTCCTCGTCCTCCTCCTCCACCCAGCGGATGATAGTCCTCGTCCTCCTCCTCCACCCCAGCGGATGATAGTCCTCGTCCTCCTCCTCCACCCCAGCGGATGATAGTCCTCGTCCTCCTCCTCCACCCCAGCGATGATAGTCCTCGTCCTCCTCCTCCACCCCAGCGGATGATAGTCCTCGTCCTCCTCCTCCACCCCAGCGGATGATAGTCCTCGTCCTCCTCCTCCACCCCAGCGGATGATAGTCCCTCGTCCTCCTCCTCCACCCCAGCGATGATAGTCCTCGTCCTCCTCCTCCACCCCAGCGGATGATAGTCCTCGTCCTCCTCCTCCACCCCAGCGGATGATAGTCCTCGTCCTCCTCCTCCACCCCAGCGGATGATAGTCCTCGTCCTCCTCCTCCACCCCAGCGGATGATAGTCCTCGTCCTCCTCCTCCACCCCAGCGGATGATAGTCCTCGTCCTCCTCCTCCACCCCAGCGGATGATAGTCCTCGTCCTCCTCCTCCACCCCAGCGGATGATAGTCCTCGTCCTCCTCTCCACCCCAGCGGATGATAGTCCTCGTCCTCCTCCTCCACCCCAGCGGATGATAGTCCTCGTCCTCCTCCACCCAGCGGATGATAGTCCTCGTCCTCCTCCTCCACCCCAGCGGATGATAGTCCTCGTCCTCCTCCTCCACCCCAGCGGATGATAGTCCTCGTCCTCCTCCTCCACCCCAGCGGATGATAGTCCTCGTCCCTCCTCCCCACCCAGCGGATGATAGTCCTCGTCTCCTCCTCCACCCCAGCGGATGATAGTCCTCGTCCTCCTCCTCCACCCAGCGGATGATAGTCCTCGTCCTCCTCCTCCACACCCAGCGGATGATAGTCCTCGTCCTCCTCCTCCACCCCAGCGGATGATAGTCCTCGTCCTCCTCCTCCACCCCAGCGGATGATAGTCCTCGTCCTCCTCCTCCACCCCAGCGGATGATAGTCCTAGTCCTCCTCCTCCACCCCAGCGGATGATAGTCCTCGTCCTCCTCCTCCACCCCAGCGGATGATAGTCCTCGTCCTCCTCCTCCACCCCAGCGGATGATAGTCCTCGTCCTCCTCTCCTCCACCCCAGCGGATGATAGTCCTCGTCCTCCTCCTCCTCCACCCCAGCGGATGATAGTCCTCGACCTCCTCCTCCTCCACCCCAGCGGATGATAGTCCTCGCCTCCTCCTCCTCCACCCCAGCGGATGATAGTCCTCGTCCTCCTCCTCCACCTCAGCGGATGATAGTCCTCGTCCTCCTCCTCCACCCCAGCGGATGATAGTCCTCGTCCTCCTCCTCCACCCCCAGCGGATGATAGTCCTCGTCCTCCTCCTCCACCCCAGCGGATGATAGTCCTCGTCCTCCTCCTCCACCCCAGCAAATGGATAGTCCTCGTCCTCCTCCTCCACCCCAGCAAATGATAGTCCTCGTCCTCCTCCTCCACCCCAGCGGATGATAGTCCTCGTCCTCCTCCTCCACCCCAGCGGATGATAGTCCTCGTCGTCCTCCTCCACCCCAGCGGATGATAGTCCTCGTCCTCCTCCTCCACCCCAGCGGATGATAGTCCTCGTCCTCCTCCTCCACCCCAGCGGATGATAGTCCTCCTCCTCCACCCCAGCGGATGATAGTCCTCGTCCTCTCCTCCACCCCAGCGGATGATAGTCCTCCTCCTCCACCCCAGCGGATGATAGTCCTCGTCCTCCTCCTCCACCCCAGCGGATGATAGTCTCGTCTCCTCCTCCACCCCAGCGGATGATAGTCCTCGTCCTCCTCCTCCACCCCAGCGGATGATAGTCCTCGTCCTCCTCCTCCACCCCAGCGGATGATAGTCCTCGTCCTCCTCCTCCACCCCAGCGGATGATAGTCCTCGTCCTCCTCCTCCTCCCACCCCAGCGGATGATAGTCCTCGTCCTCCTCCTCCACCCCAGCGGATGATAGTCCTCCTCCTCCACCCCAGCGGATGATAGTCCTCGTCCTCCTCCTCCACCCCAGCGGATGATAGTCCTCGTCCTCCTCCTCCACCCCAGCGGATGATAGTCCTCGTCCTCCTCCTCCACCCCAGCGGATGATAGTCCTCGTCCCCTCCTCCACCCCAGCGGATGATAGTCCTCGTCCTCCTCCACCCCAGCGGATGATAGTCCTCGTCCTCCTCTCTCCACCCCAGCGGATGATAGTCCTCGTCCTCCCCTCCTCCACCCCAGCGGATGATAGTCCTCGTCCTCCTCCTCCACCCCAGCGGATGATAGTCCTCGTCCTCCTCCTCCACCCCAGCGGATGATAGTCCTCGTCCTCCTCCACCCCAGCGGATGATAGTCCTCGTCCTCTCCTCCTCCTCACCCCAGCGGATGATAGTCCTCCTCCTCCACCCCAGCAGATGATAGTCCTCGTCCTCTCTCCACCCCAGCAGATGATAGTCCTCGTCCTCCTCCCACCCCAGCAGATGATAGTCCTCGTCCTCCTCCTCCACCCCAGCAGATGATAGTCCTCGTCCTCCTCCTCCACCCCAGCGGATTATAGTCCTCGTCCTCCTCCACCCCAGCGGATTATAGTCCTCGTCCTCCACCCGAGCGGATGATAGTCCTCCTCTCCACCCCAGCGGGTAGTCCTCGTCTCCTCCTCCACCCCAGCAGATGATAGTCCTCGTCCTCCTCCTCCACCCAGCAGATGATAGTCCTCGTCCTCCTCCTCCACCCAGCAGATGATAGTCCTCGTCCTCCTCCACCCCAGCAGATGATAGTCCTCGTCCTCCTCCTCCACCCCAGCAGATGATAGTCCTCGTCCTCCTACTCCACCCCAGCGGATGATAGTCCTCTCCTCCTACTCCACCCAGCGGATGATAGTCCTCGTCCTCCTCCTCCACCCCAGCGGATGATAGTCCTCGTCCTCCTCCCACCCCAGCGGATGATAGTCCTCGTCCTCCTCCTCCACCCCAGCGGATGATAGTCCTCGTCCTCCTCCTCCACCCCAGCGGATGAAGTCCTCGTCCTCCTCCTCCACCCCAGCGGATGATAGTCCTCGTCCTCCTCCTCACCCAGCGGATGATAGTCCTCGTCCTCCTCCTCCACCCCAGCGGATGATCCTCGTCTCCTCCTCCTCCACCCCAGCGATGATAGTCCTCGTCCTCCTCCTCCACCCCAGCGGATGATAGTCCTCGTCCTCCTCCTCCACCCCAGCGGATGATAGTCCTCGTCCTCCTCCTCCACCCAGCGGATGATAGTCCTCGTCCTCCTCCTCCACCCCAGCGGATGATAGTCCTCCTCCCACACCCAGCGGATGATAGTCCTCGTCCTCCACCCAGCGGATGATAGTCCTCGTCCTCCACCCCAGCGGATGATAGTCCTCGTCCTCCTCCTCCACCCCAGCGGATGATAGTCCTCGTCCTCCTCCCCACCCCAGCGGATGATAGTCCTCGTCCTCCTCCTCCACCCCAGCGGATGATAGTCCTCGTCCTCCTCCTCCACCCCAGCGGATGATAGTCCTCGTCCTCCTCCTCCACCCCAGCGGATGATAGTCCTCGTCCTCCTCCTCCACCCCAGCGGATGATAGTCCTAGTCCTCCTCCTCCACCCAGCGGATGATAGTCCTCGTCCTCCTCCTCCACCCCAGCGGATGATAGTCCTCGTCCTCCTCCTCCACCCCAGCGGATGATAGTCCTCGTCCTCCTCCTCCACCCCAGCGGATGATAGTCCTCGTCCTCCTCCTCCACCCCAGCGGATGATAGTCCTCGTCCTCCTCCTCCACCCCAGCGGATGATAGTCCTCGTCCTCCTCCTCCACCCCAGCGGATGATAGTCCTCGTCCTCCTCCTCCACCCCAGCGGATGATAGTCCTCGTCCTCCTCATCCACCCCAGCGGATGATAGTCCTCGTCCTCCTCATCCACCCCAGCGGATGATAGTCCTCGTCCTCCTCCTCCACCCCAGCGGATGATAGTCCCGTCCTCCTCCTCCACCCCAGCGGATGATAGTCCTCGTCCTCCTCCTCCACCCAGCGGATGAAGTCCTCGTCCTCCTCCTCCACCCCAGCGGATGATAGTCCTCGTCCTCCTCCTCCACCCCAGCGGATGATAGTCCTCGTCCTCCTCCTCCACCCCAGCGGATGATAGTCCTCGTCCTCCTCCTCCACCCCAGCGGATGATAGTCCTCGTCCTCCTCCTCCTCCACCCCAGCGGATGATAGTCCTCGTCCTCCTCCTCCTCCACCCCAGCGGATGATAGTCCTCGTCCTCCTCCTCCACCCCAGCGGATGATAGTCCTCGTCCTCCTCCTCCACCCCAGCGGATGATAGTCCTCCACCCCAGCGGATGATAGTCCTCGTCCTCCTCCTCCACCCCAGCGGATGATAGTCCTCGTCCTCCTCCTCCACCCCAGCGGATGATAGTCCTCGTCCTCCTCCTCCACCCCAGCGGATGATAGTCCTCGTCCTCCTCCTCCACCCCAGCGAATGATAGTCCTCGTCCTCCTCCTCCACCCCAGCGGATGATAGTCCTCGTCCTCCTCCTCCACCCCAGCGGATGATAGTCCTCGTCCTCCTCCTCCACCCCAGCGGATGATAGTCCTCGTCCTCCTCCTCCACCCAGCGGATGATAGTCCTCGTCCTCCTCCTCCACCCCAGCCGATGATAGTCCTCGTCCTCCTCTCCCACCCCAGCGGATGATAGTCCTCGTCCTCCTCCTCCACCCAGCGGATTATAGTCCTCGTCCTCCTCCCCACCCCAGCGGATGATAGTCCTCGTCCTCCTCCTCCACCCCAGCCGATGATAGTCCTCGTCCTCCTCCTCCACCCCAGCGGATGATAGTCCTCGTCCTCCTCCTCCACCCCAGCGGATGATAGTCCTCGTCCTCCTCCTCCACCCCAGCGGATGATAGTCCTCGTCCTCCTCCTCCACCCCAGCGGATGATAGTCCTCGTCCTCCTCCTCCACCCCAGCGGATGATAGTCCTCGTCCTCCTCCTCCACCCCAGCGGATGATAGTCCTCGTCCTCCTCCTCCACCCCAGCGGATGATAGTCCTCGTCCTCCTCCTCCACCCCAGCGGATGATAGTCCTCGTCCTCCTCCTCCACCCCAGCGGATGATAGTCCTCGTCCTCCTCCTCCACCCCAGCGGATGATAGTCCTCGTCCTCCTCCTCCACCCCAGCGGATGATAGTCCTCGTCCTCCTCCTCCTCCACCCCAGCGGATGATAGTCCTCGTCCTCCTCCTCCTCCACCCCAGCGGATGATAGTCCTCGTCCTCCTCCTCCTCCACCCCAGCGGATGATAGTCCTCGTCCTCCTCCTCCTCCACCCCAGCGGATGATAGTCCTCGTCCTCCTCCACCTCAGTGGATGATAGTCCTCGTCCTCCTCCTCCACCCCAGCGGATGATAGTCCTCGTCCTCCTCCTCCACCCCAGCGGATGATAGTCCTCGTCCTCCTCCTCCACCCCAGCGGATGATAGTCCTCGTCCTCCTCCTCCACCCCAGCAAATGATAGTCCTCGTCCTCCTCCTCCACCCCACCAAATGATAGTCCTCGTCCTCCTCCTCCACCCCAGCGGATGATAGTCCTCGTCCTCCTCCTCCACCCCAGCAAATGATAGTCCTCGTCCTCCTCCTCCACCCAGCAAATGATAGTCCTCGTCCTCCTCCTCCACCCCAGCGGATGATAGTCCTCGTCCTCCTCCTCCACCCCAGCGGATGATAGTCCTCGTCGTCCTCCTCCACCCCAGCGGATGATAGTCCTCCTCCTCCTCCACCCCAGCGGATGATAGTCCTCGTCCTCCTCCTCCACCCCAGCGGATGATAGTCCTCGTCTCCTCCTCCACCCCAGCGGATGATAGTCCTCCACCCCAGCGGATGATAGTCCTCGTCCTCCTCCACCCCAGCGGATGATAGTCCTCGTCCTCCTCCTCCACCCCAGCGGATGATAGTCCTCGTCCTCCTCCTCCACCCCAGCGGATGATAGTCCTCGTCCTCCTCCTCCACCCCAGCGGATGATAGTCCTCGTCCTCCTCCTCCACCCCAGCGGATGATAGTCCTCGTCCTCCTCCTCCACCCCAGCGGATGATAGTCCTCGTCCTCCTCCTCCACCCCAGCGGATGATAGTCCTCGTCCTCCTCCTCCACCCCAGCGGATGATAGTCCTCGTCCTCCTCCTCCACCCCAGCCGATGATAGTCCTCGTCCTCCTCCTCCACCCCAGCGGATGATAGTCCTCGTCCTCCTCCTCCACCCCAGCGGATATAGTCCTCGTCCTCCTCCTCCACCCCAGCGGATGATAGTCCTCGTCCTCCTCCTCCACCCCAGCGATGATAGTCCTCGTCCTCCTCCTCCACCCCAGCGGATGATAGTCCTCGTCCTCCTCCTCCACCCCAGCGGATGATAGTCCTCGTCCTCCTCCTCCACCCCAGCGGATGATAGTCCTCGTCCTCCTCCTCCACCCCAGCGGATGATAGTCCTCGTCCTCCTCCTCCACCCCAGCGGATGATAGTCCTCGTCCTCCTCCTCCACCCCAGCGGATGATAGTCCTCGTCCTCCTCCTCCACCCCAGCGGATGATAGTCCTCGTCCTCCTCCTCCACCCAGCGGATGATAGTCCTCGTCCTCCTCCTCCACCCCAGCGGATGATAGTCCTCGTCCTCCTCCTCCACCCCAGCGGATGATAGTCCTCGTCCTCCTCCTCCACCCCAGCGGATGATAGTCCTCGTCCTCCTCCTCCACCCCAGCGGATGATAGTCCTCGTCCTCCTCCTCCACCCCAGCGGATGATAGTCCTCGTCCTCCTACTCCACCCCAGCGGATGATAGTCCTCGTCCTCCTCCTCCACCCCAGCGGATGATAGTCCTCGTCCTCCTCCTCCACCCCAGCGGATGATAGTCCTCGTCCTCCTCCTCCACCCCAGCGGATGATAGTCCTCGTCCTCCTCCTCCCACCCCAGCGGATGATAGTCCTCGTCCTCCTCCTCCACCCCAGCGGATGATAGTCCTCGTCCTCCTCCTCCTCCACCCCAGCGGATGATAGTCCTCGTCCTCCTCCTCCACCCCAGCGGATGATAGTCCTCGTCCTCCTCCTCCACCCCAGCGGATGATAGTCCTCGTCCTCCTCCTCCACCCCAGCGGATGATAGTCCTCGTCTCCTCCTCCACCCCAGCGGATGATAGTCCTCTCCTCCTCCTCCACCCCAGCGGATGATAGTCCTCGTCCTCCTCCTCCACCCCAGCGGATGATAGTCCTCGTCCTCCTCCTCCACCCCAGCGGATGATAGTCCTCGTCTCTCCTCCACCCCAGCGGATGATAGTCCTCGTCCTCCTCCTCCTCCACCCCAGCGGATGATAGTCCTCGTCCTCCTCCTCCACCCCAGCGGATGATAGTCCTCGTCCTCCTCCTCCACCCCAGCGGATGATAGTCCTCGTCCTCCTCCTCCACCCCAGCGGATGATAGTCCTCGTCCTCCTCCTCCACCCCAGCGGATGATAGTCCTCGTCCTCCTCCTCCACCCCAGCGGATGATAGTCCTCGTCCTCCTCCTCCTCCACCCCAGCGGATGATAGTCCTCGTCCTCCTCCTCCTCCACCCCAGCGGATGATAGTCCTCGTCCTCCTCCTCCTCCACCCCAGCGGATGATAGTCCTCGTCCTCCTCCTCCTCCACCCCAGCGGATGATAGTCCTCGTCCTCTCCTCCTCCACCCCAGCGGATGATAGTCCTCGTCCTCCTCCTCCACCCAGCGGATGATAGTCCTCGTCCTCCTCCTCCACCCCAGCGGATGATAGTCCTCGTCCTCCTCCTCCACCCCAGCGGATGATAGTCCTCGTCCTCCTCCTCCACCCCAGCGGATGATAGTCCTCGTCCTCCTCCTCCACCCCAGCGGATGATAGTCCTCGTCCTCCTCCTCCACCCCAGCGGATGATAGTCCTCGTCCTCCTCCTCCACCCCAGCGGATGATAGTCCTCGTCCTCCTCCTCCACCCCAGCGGATGATAGTCCTCGTCCTCCTCCTCCACCCCAGCAAATGATAGTCCTCGTCCTCCTCCTCCACCCCAGCGGATGATAGTCCTCGTCCTCCTCCTCCACCCCAGCGGATGATAGTCCTCGTCCTCCTCCTCCCACCCCAGCGGATGATAGTCCTCGTCGTCCTCCTCCACCCCAGCGGATGATAGTCCTCGTCCTCCTCCTCCACCCCAGCGGATGATAGTCCTCGTCCTCCTCCTCCACCCCAGCGGATGATAGTCCTCCTCCTCCACCCCAGCGGATGATAGTCCTCGTCCTCCTCCTCCACCCCAGCGGATGATAGTCCTCGTCCTCCACCCCAGCGGATGATAGTCCTCGTCCTCCTCCTCCACCCCAGCGGATGATAGTCCTCGTCCTCCTCCTCCACCCCAGCGGATGATAGTCCTCGTCCTCCTCCTCCACCCCAGCGGATGATAGTCCTCGTCCTCCTCCTCCACCCCAGCGGATGATAGTCCTCGTCCTCCTCCTCCACCCCAGCGGATGATAGTCCTCGTCCTCCTCCTCCACCCCAGCGGATGATAGTCCTCGTCCTCCTCCTCCACCCCAGCGGATGATAGTCCTCGTCCTCCTCCTCCACCCCAGCGGATGATAGTCCTCGTCCTCCTCCTCCACCCCAGCGGATGATAGTCCTCGTCCTCCTCCTCCACCCCAGCGGATGATAGTCCTCGTCCTCCTCCTCCACCCCAGCGGATATAGTCCTCGTCCTCCTCCTCCACCCCAGCGGATGATAGTCCTCGTCCTCCTCCTCCACCCCAGCCGATGATAGTCCTCGTCCTCCTCCTCCACCCCAGCGGATGATAGTCTCGTCCTCCTCCTCCACCCCAGCGGATGATAGTCCTCGTCCTCCTCCTCCACCCCAGCGGATGATAGTCCTCGTCCTCCTCCTCCACCCCAGCGGATGATAGTCCTCCTCCTCCACCCCAGGGATGATAGTCCTCGTCCTCCTCCTCCACCCCAGCGGATGATAGTCCTCGTCCTCCTCCTCCACCCCAGCGGATGATAGTCCTCGTCCTCCTCCTCCACCCTAGCGGATGATAGTCCTCGTCCTCCACCCCAGCGGATGATAGTCCTCGTCCTCCTCCTCCACCCCAGCGGATGATAGTCCTCGTCCTCCTCCTCCACCCCAGCGGATGATAGTCCTCGTCCTCCTCCTCCACCCCAGCGGATGATAGTCCTCGTCCTCCTCCTCCACCCCAGCGGATGATAGTCCTCGTCCTCCTCCTCCACCCCAGCGGATGATAGTCCTCGTCCTCCTCCTCCACCCCAGCGGATGATAGTCCTCGTCCTCCTCCTCCACCCCAGCGGATGATAGTCCTCGTCCTCCTCCTCCACCCCAGCGGATGATAGTCCTCGTCCTCCTCCTCCACCCCAGCGGATGATAGTCCTCGTTCTCCTCCTCCACCCCAGCGGATGATAGTCCTCGTCCTCCTCCTCCACCCCAGCGGATGATAGTCCTCGTCCTCCTCCTCCACCCCAGCAGATGATAGTCCTCGTCGTCCTCCACCACCCCAGCAGACGATCGTCGTCCTCCTCCACCACCCCAGCAGCCAGTTCTGGCTACACAGGCCAGTTAGGAGAAATCACAACTTAAAATCCCTCAAAACTGTGCTCTTCAATGCTAGGTCAATTAGAAACAAACTAACGTAATTTATAGCGCTAGTCAAAACAGAGAGCTTTGATATCATAGGAATAACGGAATCCTGGATTCATTCTGAATTAAGGGATTTTGTAGGAGAATTTGAAATGGTAGGTTACAAAATGTTTCACAAAGATAAGAACGGAAGGGAAGGCGGCGGTGTACTTTTGTATGCTCGTGACTTCCTGCACCCGGTAAACAGTAACATCGTATCTGCTCACGAGATGCTGGGAATTAATCTGAACCTAAAGTCGTGCATCTAACTTCTAATATATAGGCCATCTCACTACCACCACGTTGATAACGATATATACTTGTATAACCAATGAAGCAGAATAGTGAATAATAAGATCAGTGATTTTTTGGGATTTTAATTGTGATAATATAAATTGGAAAACAAAACAACTGATGCTGAGGGCTCAATACTGTTGGAATTTGCCGATGATAATTTATTAAGTCAATGGTTGATGGTCCTACAAGGGGTAATAAACTAAACCTCGTATTCACGAACGAAGATGACCTAGTCTCTAACCTGACTATTGGTGAAAATTTGAGTAACAGCTATCATAATTTGATTAGATTTGACTTTAAAGTTCCAGTTAATACACGCAGAGAGACTCATGAAAGACGATTTCTCCAGAGCAAATTTTGAAAGCTTCCGTAGTAGTTTAGACACACTTGAAGTTCTAATAAGTGAGGATGTTAATGTCACCTGGAACTCGTATGGAGATCAATTTAGAATATTACAGAACACTTTTATACCCACTAAAATAGTTTCCTTGTCAACAAAGTCGCCGAAATGGTTTAACAACGAAATTAGCAGTGCTATTACGGGAAGAAATAGAGCCTACAAACTACTAAAGTCACATTTCAACCAGACTAATTCAGAAAACTATATAAACCTGCGTAGGAGGGTTAAGTCCTTAATTAGATCAGCCAAACGTGAATAAGCAGCTAGAGTTGCCTCACTCTGTAAAGTTAATCCTAAGGAATTTTTTGCCCATGTTAATAGCAGAAAGCTAATTAAAAATTCTGTTAGGGCCCCTAAAAGATAGTAATGGCGTACTGAAATTCGGTGATAAAATATAGCTAATACGTTAAACGAGTTCTCGTTACAGTCTTTACTGAGAAAGACTCGACTGAAGCGCCAAGTCCTCGGATTACATATGACGGTGACCATCCCGTAGAGACCATAAGTTTCATGAGAAATGAGGTACAGCAATTAACTGATAAGATGAATAAATATAAATCACCTGGTCCAACTTATTTCTTCCAAGGATATTAAATGAGGTTAGCCACAATGTTGTTGACGACATAGTAACCATATATTCAAACAATCAATCGAGTTAGGGAAAGTTCCAACCGACTGGAAGTTAGCAAATGTAACACCAATCTTTAAAAAGGGTGATAGGGAAAATCCTTGTAATTACCACCCGATCAGTTTAACATCAATTGTCACAAACTGACATCCTGTTAGTTTTTCCATAATATGCATACGATGCAAGTAGGGCAATAGATAGAGTGTATCTCAACTTTCAAAACGCCTTTGACAAAGTCCCTCACGCGAGATTGATGGCTAAAGTCAGAGGACTAGGAATCACCGGGCTCGTTTCCAACTGGATTGAGGATTGGTTAAAAGATAGAAAGCAGAGAGTGGTAATAAATAGAGTGGCTTCGGAGTGGGCGCCCGCCACCAGTGGTGTCCCACAGGGTTCCGTTCTGGGTCCTTTACTTTTTATCATCTATATTAACGATATAGACGTCGGGCTTCTAAGTACAATCTCCAAATTTGCAGACGATACGAAATTTGGAAGTAGTGTAGGTACTGAGGCAGGGTTGGCACCCAAAAACCCAAACCCAAAAACCTACTGGAATTTTCAGTGGGTTTGTGTGTTTTTGGTCCGAGATGTTTATTTTAAAATAATTGAAATTTTTCTGATTGCTACATTGTTCAATTGTAACTAATTAGAATGCTTTGGCATGTTGATTATTTCAAGGAAGCTGATTTATAAAACAATTCTTAAATTATGCAATGTGTAAATAAAGATTATGAAAAATTTAAAAGTTTTATTGGCTTTTAAATGGTGTCCAGACTACAGACACAAATAGAGTACAGTAAAACTAATGAATGCTAAATAAAGGTGTATATATAATATTTATTTATTATTCACAAGTATTACTTGATCTTAAATGCTTATGAATTCTTATGAATGCTTATGAATTACGAATGAATAGCCTGGTCTTAAATTTTGGACCCATTTAATAAATTCTTTATTCTCTACAACTACAAATGGAATATTTGCTGAAAAGAAAAATCTGGCCATTTGCAAATCTAGTTGTTCTTTTTGATCTACAGTTGTTCTAACCACATATGGCATTATCTGACCATGCGTTTTCTTGGCTGGAGTAGAATGAAAAAATGGTATGGAAGATTAAGAAGTGGTTGAAGTGAATGAAGTCTCACTACTGTGAATTGTAGTGTCATCATGAACCAGGCTTTCATATGATTTGCTCGAAGAGGGTCTACTCTCAAAACTGCCATGTCTATGTGTAGGAGGAGGAGTTGCTGATGTAGCTGTATTTGTAAGCTCATCTGCTTCATCATCACAAGCCTGTACCCATTTTTTATTGCATCGATTTAAGTGATGTTTCACTCATTCTATTTTTTTCGAAAATACACATCTGCAGTATTCGCACCGAACTCTATTTGGTTGGTCACAACATTTTTACTTCATCCCATTTAGCAGCTTTAAGTCTACCACCAGTATGTGCAGATCTAACTTTAGGCATTATTGAACAGATATTAATTAACTAAAACTGATCTCTGAAAAAAAGATGTTCAAAAATAAGAATAATGTCTACTGTCTAGGCCTGTAAACAAATTGCAATAAAAATTCAGAAAAACACGATACCGTGTTGATTCAAAATAGAACAAAAGCCACACACTATGTTAAATGAAAAAACAATACGTTTCAACAGCACACTGCTATCTTCTTCAGTTGAAAGTGACCTTAAAACAAACAAAATATTCAAATTCTAAAAATCATAGCTATAACTAATTTAAATTATGAAACCCAAAAACCCCAAAACCCACGGGCTTTGGGTTTTTGGTGAAAAACCCAGGTTTTTGCCAACCCTGTACTGAGTAGGGCGTAAGAACGCTTTAGAATGATCGTGACAGGTTGGGCGAATGGTCTGCTACTTGGCAGATGTCATTCAACTTGGACAAATGTATGATAATACACATAGGTTATAAAAACCCGAAAGACCGATTACTCTCTCTTGGGAATTAACTTGACTGAGACCGATCTAGAGAAAGACTTAGGAGTCTATATCAGCAATGATCTGAAACCGTCGAAGCACTGTGCAGAAGTCGAAAAGAGGGCCTTAGCCAATGGTGGCTCAGAAGTCGCGCAACAATGGCTAATGTAGCTTCATTCAATTTAATTATATTAAGATAGTATGTACAGTTAATAAAAAAGCTATTAATTTTATTATACAATATACATACACTGTATAATATCAGTACATTACAAAAGCTGTCATGTTAGAACTTATAAATGAAGTATTTTTTTATAAATTACCTACGAATAGGCCAAATGAAATTGAAGATAAAATAATTCCAGCATGTCTTTGCTTTATATTTGTATATTTATCTGTTCTAATTGCTTTAAATTTGGTCATATATGTAGTTAATTCTACGAAAAATATTAAAGTTCTTATTACATCTAGAGAGTGGGTACCATCTAAAATTACTGAAAAATAAAGGAGCAAATTTTGTAATAAACAAACCAAAATGTGTAGGGTATAAAGCCAGAAAGTATTTAATTTAACTTCTACTGTAGATGTGATTTGACCAGAAAAAGTAAGCGACATTCATTCAGAGGAATTAATCTCTAGAATTAAGTTATAAAAAATGTAAAGTTTTCTTAAAATATTTGCATTCTTCGGAATAAGCAGAAGTGTGTAAGCTAAAGTTTTCTTGAAAACATATATTGAGTATCTGAAATTAACAAAATATATAACGTCAAGTTTCACTGAACACAAAACACACCTTTTGGATGGAATCGACAAACCAGAAAACCTTCAGGTTATGGAAATGAAACATTTATATTCTTTGGAATAAACAAAATTCTCAGTTAAAACCTCTTAAAGCTCTCCAAACCAAATAAAACTGTTTTAAAGCCGTTTTTGTCATTTTCAAAATTTAAAGCTATTTAAAGCTTTTAAAACCATCGTGGCAACCATGAGTGCGTCTCCATTTTTGAGAAAAGAAAGTCTTTAAAACTGAAACAGTTGTAAACTGAAACCAAAACGATACAATCCGGGTATCTGCGGATATTTCGTACAAATTTGTCAATTGTTGGAATACATTTCCTTCCGAATTCGTTTCTAACACCTCCGCAAATATATTTACAAACAATCTTGACTTAGTGTTAGATGATGATCTTGAATAAATCTTCTTGCTTGATAGTTATTACGGCGATCATTAAAATATTTTGCGCTTATAAAGGAATGTTAATTAGATTGAAATGTTCACCGAAGTACATATTTATATGAATGATGACTGTACAGTATATATTTCCAGTTCTCAGCTGTTTCACAAAAATTCTTGGCAGTGTTTCCTTTACAAACTACTGAGTATATTTCTCTTTCCTATTTTCAAACCTAACCATTTTGGGTAAAGGGGTAGGATGAGGAGAGAAGGGAGAGATTTCTTGCTTTTCTGTGCTTGTTCTTGTTCGTCTACTACTGTATGAAAGCTATGGATGACAACCTCGAGACCGCTGTACAACAGTTGTGGTTTCATTTTTCTTTAATTCTCTCTCACTCCTTCCCTACCCTTCTCCCTCTATCCCCTCTCCCTGTTTTATTCTACACTTTCCTATGAAATTTTCCCTTTAGCATTTTCTTATTGCTGTAGGGCGTTTTCTTCTTCCGAGACCACCTTGACTTTCTTACCTTCTCTGAATGTGTGCATGCATAATGTTTGGTACGGGAATCACTTCTATATGGGCTACAAGGCCATGGATTCTCTCACTCACTCACTCACACACTTTCAAGTCAGCTAATTATTCCCACGAACTGAAAAAGTGCCAAAATACATTTAAAAAAAAAAAAAAAAAAAAAAAAAAATTTAAATAAAAAAAATAATCTCCTTAAAAGAATTTAAGCAAAGAAAACTCAAATCGCGACAAGAAAATCGAGAAAAGAGCTTAAAACACGCTTTAGAACGTGCTTTAAGATTGATCATAAAACTCTTTTACTTTCTCGTTCTATTTTCATTTTTTTTTGCTCCTTCTCACTAATTTTATTTCTTTTAAATACGTTTCCATTAAGGCCATTCTCAAAGTGGGTTTTTATCGCCTCCCCCGAAAATCCCCATTAATCTCGAACGTCTTGCGGGCGGTTTTAAGCTCATACTGAAGCAACGGTTTCTCTTTGCACGGGAATAAAATATTTAAACAAGATATTGTTCACTCTGTTTCTGGTAATTTTTTTTTTTTTTTGAGAGAGAGAGAGAGAGAGAGAGAGAGAGAGAGAGAGAGAGTTACAAGGAAAAGGAAAAGAAGTACCTCAAAAGGACTTGCGGCCCATACCGAGGAGGTACCAATGGCAACGGGTGCCAGGGAAAATTTGTAAAAGTTTATTTTTCTTCAACTATCCTAGCAGTAGTAGAAAACTGGATAGAAAAGTAGAAGGCTCTCTCCCCACCCTCCGCTCCCTCCCTGCCAGAGGCAGGTACGGAAAAAGGTTGAAGAAAATACCTTGACCCTGGAAAAGTAGCCAAGGAAATTTTACAGGAAAGTGGAGAATATATAAATAGCTTTATATTTAGCTTGCTCACAGAGACACCGTGCAAGCGAACTCCTGCAGAGTTTTCTTATGTTTTAGTCTTAAACTATGAGAGTATTCAGTACTTTGTCTAGCCTATTTTTAAACACATTTACACTTTGACTGGAAACAACCTCTGAGGGAAGTTGGTTCCAGATATTAACTATTTTATAGGAAAAGAAATTTCCGCAGACTGAGGTCCTAAATATCTTTACACACTCAAATAGTGTGCAAGATTTGGTCTAACCTTTTCTTGAACTGATCCACAGAGGAACTGTTCACAACTTCCGAAGGTAACCTGTTCCATGTGTCACAGATCTTATACGTAACGTAATTCCCACACACACTAGTCCTAAACCGTTTCAAATCCAACTTCCAACCATTGTTGCGAGTTGGGTTATCATTTAAACTAAACATACTTCTAAAATCGACATCGTTGAACCCGCGTAAGAGCTTGAAAACCTCGATCAGTTGACCGCGCAGCCTCCGAGTTTCAAGCGAAAACAAGTTCAGGGCGCGTAACCGTCGATTGTAGCCCATATGCCTAACGGAAGGGATTAACTTTGTGGCCCTCGCCTGCACTCGCTCCAGCCTCTCAATATCTTTCCTGAGGGTGGGCGACCAGAACTGCACAGCATACTCCAGGTGCGGCCGAACAAAGGAATTGTACAGTGAGAGCACAATCTCCTTGTTCCGAAACTGAAATTGCCTCCTGATATAACCCAATAGTTTCTGGGCTTTCTTTTCCACCTCTACACACTGTTTCGTAAACTTAAGGTCGCTGCTAATTAGCACACCCAAGTCCTTTTCTAAATCAGTCACCTCGATATTACTACCCAACATCGAGTAGTCCGACTTGGATTGGCGTAGCCAATGTGCATCACTTTGAATTTACCCAAGTTAAACGGCATTTGCCATTTTTCGGACCACTCTCCTATCCTACCTAGGTCCGCACGCAGTTCCTCGATCGCTTCGGGCGTCCCAACATTGGCCCCAAGCTTGGTGTCATCAGCGAATTTGGCGATCCGACTGACGATGCCACCGTCGATATCATTTATGTAAATGATAAACAACAGTGGCCCCAAAACGGAACCCTGAGGAACCCCACTAGTGACCGAGGCCCAACCCGATCTAGCCCCTTTAATTACCACCCTCTGCCGCCTATTCCTCAGCCAGTTTTCAATCCACCTACCTATTTCCCCACCGATACCCAGCGCGCGCACTTTCGCCGTTAGCCGGCGGTGAGGTACCTTAGCAAAGGCTTTCTGAAAGTCGAGATAAAGTATATCAATAGCCCTACTCTTATCGTACTCACTCAACATGACGTGGAAAAACTCGAGCAAGTTGGTGAGACACGACCTATGCCGTCTAAACCCATGTTTGGAGTCCCCAAGCAGCTTGTAGGAATGCAAATGGTCAACGATCCTATCAGCTATTATCCCTTCTAATAATTTACCTACAACTGAAGTGAGACTAATGGGACGATAGTTCCCTGGACTTTCGTGATCCCCTTTCTTAAAGATAGGGGTCACGTTGGCTTCCCTCCAGTCACCAGGCACCTGGCCCATCTCCAACGATTTGTTGAAGACTGTAGCCAGGGAGGAGCCACCTGTTCGCGCACTTCTCGCAACACTCTGGGGAGAAACTGGTCTGGCCCAGGAGCCTTAAACGCGCTCAGTTTGTCTATTCTATCGGCAACGACTGTCGCGGTACATCTAACACTATCCAGGCCAGCACCTTCGTGCCTCACGCCTGGCTCGGGGATGAAGCGGGTATCCTCCCTGGTGAACACTCCCGCAAAGTACTCATTAAGCACATTAGCGATGTCCGCGTCGGAGGTCCGCAGAACGCCGCTTCCGTCCTTTAACGGACCTATCATGCTTCTAATGGGCTTTCTACTATTAACATAACTGAGAGAGAGAGAGAGAGAGAGAGAGAGAGAGAGAGAGAAGAGAGAGAGAGAGAAGAGGAAGCCTCAAAGACCTTCCGGTCCACTCTGGGAGGTTCCTGTTATTAAACAAGTTTATTTTTCTTTCAACTATCCTAGCAGTAGTAGAAAAATGGATAGAAAAGTATAAGACTCTCTCCCCACCCTCCCTGCCAGAGGCAGGTACGGAAAAAGGTTGAGAAAATACCTTGACTGTGGAAACGTAGCCAAGGAAATTTTACAGGAAAGTGGAAATACATAAAAAGCTCTAAAATTAGCATGCCTACAGAGACACCGTGAAGCGAACTCCTGCAGAGTTGTTATGTTTTAGTCTTAAACTATGAGAGTATTCAGTACTTTTTGTCTAGCCTATTTTTAAACACATTTACACTTTGGCTGGAAACAACCTTTGTGGGAAGTTGGTTCCAGATATTAACTATCATATTTCATAGGAAATGAAATTCCGGCAGAGAGGTCCTAAATATCTTTAGTTCCAGTTTAAATAAGTTTCTGTAATCTACCCTGTCTATTCCATTGAGCATCTTGAAGACTTGAATAAGCTGAGCGCGGAACCTCCTCGTCTCTGAAGAAAACAGATTTAGGCGCTCCAATCTCCATTGGTAGTTTTGCATTCTCACTGAAGCGATCAATTTTGTAGCCCTTGCTTGTACCCTTTCTAACTTTTCTATATCCTTCCTGAGGGATGGAGACCAAAATTGCACATAATAATCCAGTTGAGGTCTGACTAGTGAATTATAAAGGGACATTACAGTCTCCTTGTTCCGAAACTGTCTTTTAATATAACCTAATATTTTTAAGGCCCTCTTTTCGACTTCTGCACAGTGCTTCGACGGTTTCAGATCGTTGCTGATATAGACTCCTAAGTCTTTCTCTAGATCGGTCTCAGTCAAGTTCCTTCCCAAGAGAGAGTAATCGGTGTTTGGGTTTTTATAACCTATGTGCATTACCTTACATTTGTCCAAGTTGAATGGCATCTGCCAAGTAGCAGACCATTCGTTCAACCCACCAACTCCAAAATTTAGCCGATAACTATTCATGAAAAACTTGATACCGATACCGATGTCAATTCCTTGCCTAGATTTTTTTTAAAAATCAATTTCCTTCATAAATTTACTAATCTAATGTGAAAACTTTTAATTTTCATATTTTTAAATTTAAAATTTGTCAAATGATTTTCTTTAGTTCACTCCACAATATACAGTATCAGAATTTGTTACTCATATAGGCCTACCATAGCTAAAGTGATAAATAGTTTTATTACTCAGTAAAATGATAAAAGAATTTTTAGTTTCATAAATTGAATATCAATATTTAAAGTACAATGATTGGTTTTCCTAATGTTGAAGATATTTTCTTTCTTCAACAATGTAAACAACGAAATCTTTCATTAAAATTTTAAGGCTCTGGTGGCTTATTGAATAAAAAAAGTGTATATATACAATTTTGGTTTATAAAATTATTAAAATATTTAAAATAAATTCAACATAATAAGGTTTAGTATAAAAATTATAAAGTACAACTTAATATAGAATTATTATTAATACAGAGTAGGAGATTACAATGGTTTATAATACTTAGAGATTAGCTAGTTAGAGAAAATGTAAATTTTTGGGCAACTTAACTTATTAAGCTTTGCCTTTTTCATAAATTTGTATGATCAATTTTCTATATGGATTATGTTTTGTAATAAACAATTTTAAATTTCAAAGAATCGGTAAGAGAATCGTCTAAATTTGGCCAATGCCGATGCTAATCAATCTATACACCATTACTGTTCATACTACTCCCTAACTTAGTATCGTCTGCAAATTTAGAAATTGTACTTTTTTTTTTTTTTTTTTTTTTTTTTAGGTAGGAAGGAGGAGCAAAGGGCGAATGCCCGCATAATTGTTTGAATATGGTTACTAAATTATCAACAATATGTGGCTAACCTCTTGGAAGAAACAAGTCAGGACCGGGTGATTTGTACTTATTCATCTTGTCAATTAGTTGCTGTACCTCATCTCTCGTAAAATGCATGGTCTCTAATGGATGATCACCGTCAAAGTAATCTGGGCATTTGGTACTTCAGTTAAGTCTTTCTTCCGTGAAGACTGTAACGAAGAACTTTTTCAATATACTAGCTATATCTATATCACAGAATTTCAGTTGCCATTTCTATCTTTTAGGGGACCGACGGAATTTTTAATTGGCTTCCTGCTATTAACATGGGCAAAAATCTCTTTAGGGTTAAACTTTACAGAGTGAGGCAACTCTAGTTTCTTCACCTTTAGCCGATTAATTGAGGATTTAACCCTCCGAAGTAGGTTTATATAATTTTCTGAATTAGTCGGGTTGGAATGTGACTTAAGTAGTTTGTAAGTTCTTTCTTTCTGTAACAGCATTGCTAATTTCACTGTTAAACCATTTCGGCGTCTTGGTTGACAAGGAGGAAACTATTTTAGTGGGTATAAAAGTGTTCTGATAATCTAAATTGATTCCTATATGAGCTCCAGGTGACAGTGATATCCTGGCTTATTAAAATTTCAAGAGTCTAAAACTACTTCGAAAACTTTAAAAATTTGCTCTGGAGCAGTGTTCCTCAAACGGTGGGTCCACAGAGTCTAGTTTGTTTACCCTGCAGCAGTGATTTGTGCGCAAAAAAAAAAAATAAAATATCCCTCTTCGTGAGTTCGTTTACTCTATAGGGATGATAAGCGGTCTCGCCGACCTCAGACCTTGACACGGGGTCGTGGACAAATCTGGCTAAGAAACAAATGCTCTAGGGAAATCCAACCTTTTGTGCTCTCCAATACTAATTGGAACCCTGAGGTTAAACCTAATCAAATTTTGGTTGCTGTTACTCAAACCTGACCAACAGTCAGTTTAGAGACTAGATACGGGGTGCTCAAACCCTGCCACATGTGCCAAACCTGGCATATTGCGACTCTGACGATGGCACATGGACACTCAAGGCAAATAAAAAATCAATGGTTATAATGCTGCACCAGCCTGAATTCAGAATGCTCTCGCGTAAGCAAGAAATTTGAGAATTTTCGGAGTGGTAATTGGCAACTCTTCCAAGACTGCCTGGAGCGCTTGCGCAATAAGATTTAAAATTCAGTTACTGAATAATCATTCATGTGTTAAGTGCGTCATATTTACAAATTGGCTGGAGGGAAGCAAGTACACAAGGCTTTGTAATGCAGGTACCGTAAAGAAAACGTAAAATATAGTTATAAAATACACACGACATTTATTGCTTTACTAATAATGCAATTTATTTGTACAATATAAGAAGTATATTAATTTAGGCCCATTCGACGTAGTCATAATGGCACATTACGTTTTGCATTTTGGAAAAATGGCATAAAATAGCACATGATTGCCAAAAGTTTGAGCACCACTGGACTAGATCATTATCGCTCGTGAATATGTGATTTAGTTTATTACTACTCTTAGTAAGACTGTCTACTCACTGAGTTAAATTATTATATGCAAATTCAATAGTCTTGAACCCTCAGCATCAGCTGTTTTGTCTTGTCTTCTCGGTACGAGAACTACCTCTTAATATAACCTTGTATCTTATTGCATTTCTTTTCGACTTCGACGCAGTGTTTGGAAAACTTGAGATCACTTTTTCTAAAAATTCCCAAGTCTTTTTCAAGTTGGTCGTTACAAGATCCTGTTCGTGCAGTGAGTGAATAGACATCATGGCATTGACATTAAAAAAACTAACGGAACTTACGATAACCTAACCTAACTTAATCTAACCAACAATATAATTGCCGATAGAATGCTAATTCGATCAGACGTCTAATCCCGACTTTTTATACCTACATTTCCGTCTACATTTACATTCATTTTACGACCTTTACTTTTTTATACCTAAATTTATGTTTATATCTCATCTAGATTTTTGTTTGCACACTTGTATTTCTATTTATATTATTTATTTTACCACCTACATTTTTCATACCTACACTTTCACCACAAGTCCCATGTATTTTATCACCTGAAGTATATTTCTTTATACTTAGATTTCCACCTATATTCACAGCATTTGTTTCAACACCTATATTTCTTTATATATACGTATGTTACGGACAAAGCACGGCAGTTGGACACACCGCGCATTGTCTTCCATCATTTGATAGTCCAAAATAAATAATATATATATATATATATATATATATATATATAATATATATATATATATATATATAAACAATAATTATATATGTAACCTAACCTAATTTAATCTAACCTACTACAATTAAACACTCCGCACGTTGTCCAGCTGGGGCTGGTCAGTCCGAACTATTGACTTATTTCAGACTGTCAAATGAGGTAGGACAATGAACGGTGTGTCCAAAGCGCGCATTGTCCAACTGCGGGATTTGTCTAACATATTCTGTACATTTCCATTAAAATCTCCTCTTTTTTTCGTAATTTATAAAATTAATTTTCTTTTTGCCGGTGCAAAAAGCCTTTGATTAGTTTGTCTTCGTACGGAAATCGGCAATTAAAAAAAAAAAAGTTATTCGAAAACATTAAATAATTAAACACCCGTTTATGACATCAATTTAATATAATTTTATTGCTATACGATTTCGCATTTGCAAAATGTTAATATCAAACTTTTTTTTTAATAAATTTTAATTTAGTCTTTGTGAAGTTACTTTTTAATCGTTTTTAAATTAGATTTTTATATTTGTCCTTTAAGAAGAAAGTCGGAAATTAATTTTTAAAAATTTCACAGATTTAAGAAGGCATTCTACCGAATATTGAACTCCTAAAAAGCGCATGCTAAGTTCATAAAAAAAAAATACACAGCGTTCATTTGTGATCCCTGAATAGTCATTTGTGGGCTTTTACCCTTATATTAGTGTCTAGTTTTTAAACTCGTATGTCATTATTATAAGTTGCAGAAAGTAAATGAAGTTGGATCATTAATCTTTCCAGCCGAAAACCTCCGCGCAAGGACGTGTAAAAAAAAAAATAAAAAATAAAAAATAAAAAAATAAATAAATAAATAGATGCCGTCAAGATGGGTTCAATGACCCAACTCACATTACGGTATTGCAATAAAACTTTCAGAATATGCAATTTATAAACAACCTGAATCCTGAACTTGCATTTAAGAATGTAAACGAAAAGATACCCAAGTTTTCAGTATTTCAAAAATATTTGCCTCCATTGCTGAAGAATTGCGCAACTTCAAAAGTTTTCAAAATATTTTATAATTAGAATCGTACATTTAAAATTTTATGCAGTTTACGACGACGACATAATATACAAAAATGTATTTACACGACGACCTTTCAACGTCCGAAGAATTTTAAATAGAATTTTTATATATCGAATACTGTAATACATACATTTTTACGCACACGGTATAACCTAATTCTCAGTCTTTACACACACACACACACACACACACACACTTTCTAAAAAGCCTGAAAAAATACTAATCAGGAGTTAATATTTATACATTTTGTTTGCAAGCAAAAGTAATGATATACAGAGAAACAGAATATTCCAACTAATTATTTACTTATAATTTCATAGACATTTTATGTTTGTAAAGGAACCTTTTACCAAGCCTGTAAGTGCACATGCAAATAGAGAATTCTTTTAAAATGTGTGACAATCAAACTCGTGCCAAGTGATGTTATTTTACTTGAATATATAGTTAGATTATATTATTATTTATGGAAAATTCTTACCACCAACAGAGAAATTTTTTTTACGGATTAGAATCGAATCTAAACATATGCTTCAGTACATTACGTGTAATTGTATTATTTTCAAGTGAAATTATTTTCCAACGCACGCAAAGTACATTCAAGGTCAACATACTTCATATTTTTTTGAAAATATCGCAAATATGCGTACGGACAACGTTAAGCGTCCATCCATTAAAAGATATTTCAAAATGTTGTGCGATTTGAGTTTCATATATATCGTTTGCGAGCTTTACTGTACAGTTTTTAGACACTAAAAATATACAAATTCAGCCCTGAACAATTTAGGGTGGAGCGAAAAATACTTTTTTTCTAGTATGAAGTTCTAATAGTGATTAAAAGTTGCATTTAGTGGACGAAATATGCATGCCAAAATATGAGTTCATTTGTTTAAAATTTTCAGCTGCCACCAGGGTGCTAAATTTAACACAATTTTGTGTAAAAAGGAAAAAAATGCTTCTATTTTAGGTTTGTCAAACTATTATAAAATTTTATGTTAGAATTATCTAATAGGTTGATTAAGATTCTTAAATGATAGGAATTCGTTTTCTCAAAAGGCCTTTTCATATGCTTAATATCTTCAGCTGCCACAAGAGAGCTGAAGTTAACACAATTTAGAGTAACTGAGTCATGTTGAGACTACACTGAATGCTGTGGGGGAGGGTTTGGGGAGGGTTGTGGGGGAGGGTTTTTGTGTGAAGGAATTTCTTTCTGTGAGTCATTAGAACAGTGTGTTAACACTTGTCTTCTTAGGTAGTAGGCCTAGTCGCTCAGTTGATCGGAGAGTTTTTTAATATGATCGGATATTATAAACTTTATTTTAAAGTGATTTATATAGAGATAATATTGATTTTATTATAAAATGCTTGTTATAATGTATTATATAATTTTAGTTTATTTATATAATATATTATATATTTATATAATATATTTATATACTTATAAAATATATTATATATATTAATTATGTAATGTTTTGATGTTACAGGATATTTTGTGATTGTGAATTTTTCTTAAAAATTATGGCATCAAATACTAAATATAAACATTTCACTAGAGAACATATGAAGTGTGCCATATTGAAGTACCTTGTGAGATGAGTGATATGCAACTACCAACTTATAACTGCATTATGAAAGATTACCTGTTCACAAAACATTTAGTGAAGGAGCAGATGAATAACAAGGAGCCTTCATTTTCTGAAACAGCAGAGGCAGTTTCCAAAAAGGTAGAAAATATTTGGAAGAAGGCCTCTTTGCCAATAGTTTCACATACACGCGTTTTACAGATGATGCGAGTGTACCATGATAAATACAGGTCCTTATTAAAGCCATACAAGTCACGCAAGGATCAGCCTAAGTACAAAAATCAGCTTGAAGAATTGAAAACTCTTCAAATGCACTTTGTTTGACATCTGCACCTGCAAATGTAAGGAGTTTAGGAGATGCTCATGTGGAAAGAGTAAGAAAGTCCCTCCAAAAGAGCAGGATTTTTAAATGACCAACGAACACGCAGAATAATGGTGATAGGAAGCATTGACATAGCACACACAAGACGATTACAAGCAAGAGAACATCGAAAGGAAATGGAAAAAGCACGTCTGGAATCCTCACAAACAACTAGTGCTGCTATAACCAATACGTCCAACTTACAAATCGAAACAGAGACAAGTGAACTTCAACAACTAGAAGAGATATCTGAAGATAATGAGGAAGATACAACCTCGACTCAATATGTAATATCAGAACAACAGATGCGTGAGCCACTGCCTTCATTAGCAATTACTTGTGATAGATTTAAAATGTCGGACAGAGCTGGGGCTGCTATTGCTTCTGCAGTATTGGCAGATCTTAAAATTGTTACTCCCGAAGACAAAGGGAATATTATAGACAGAAGTAAGCTAAGACGTGAAAGACAAAAACAGAGAAAGGAACTACAACAGATAGGAGAGCCAAAAAAACCATGCGGGGATTATACTTTGATGGCAGAAAGGATAAAACAATGATTCAAGTCCAGGAGAGTGATGGCTCTAACCACCAAAGAACCAAACGCGAAGAGCATATCAGCATAATATCTGAACCACACTCTGTACTTTGCACATGTGACACCTTCCAGTGGCAAAGCTAAATACATTTGCACAGCGCTAG
The DNA here is from genome assembly GCA_023014485.1 of Bathynomus jamesi. NCBI lineage: Eukaryota > Metazoa > Arthropoda > Malacostraca > Isopoda > Cirolanidae > Bathynomus > Bathynomus jamesi. The sequence goes on along the minus strand of JAJOZX010007725.1, from coordinate 62,510 downwards.
TGAATTGCTTGAAAGAAAGGAATGTTGATATAGGAACATCGTTGCAGTTGGCTGTGATTCGACAGTGGTTAACACTGGTAGTATTGGAGGCACAATAAGATTACTGGAAGAAGCCTTTAATAAGCCATTGCAGTGGCTGATATGCCTTTTACACCTTAATGAACTTCCATTGCGCCATCTGTTTCATCACTTGGATGGTACCACTACTGGACCAAGAGCATTTTCAGGAGAAATTGGCCGAGCACTTTCAGACTGTGAAAAGCTTCCCATAGTTAACTTCAAACCCATTGAAATTCAAGAGGACATGTGTAAGTTGATGTAGATGACATAAGTACTGACCAGAAATACCTTCTTGAAATTCACAAGGCTATATCAAGTGGAACATTCTCAAAGAGTCTTAGTCATAAGAGTCCAGGCAATATCACATTCAAGGTGGCTCACCACAGCAAACAGGACTCTGCGGTTATATGCAAGCACAGAGAATCCTTCAGGCAATTTACAAGAATTAGCTACTTTCATTGTTAGGGTATACGCACCAATGTGGTTTCAGATAAAGCGTAAACCATTATGCCAATATGGTGCTAAACATATGTGGCATATGATTGCAAGAAGCCGGTATCTCCGTGAAGAGCTTAGGAGAGTACATGACTCAGTCATTCAGCGAAATGCATATTACGCAAATCAAGAAAACATTCTCATTGCAATGATAGCTGATGAAAGGGAGCATGTGCGTCAGTTGGGATTTAGGCGTATCATAAAAGCAAGGGCATGCATTCAAGAAACAGATGTTATCAGGTATTTTAAGATGCCAGAAATAAATTTTTATGCCAAAGACTATACAGATCTCATTATGTGGCAAGATTTTCAGATAGCAGAACCACCGATAACCAAAGGAGTTTCTCTTGATGATATTGAATCATGCATCAAACATGGTACTACTCTTCATTCAGAATTATTTCAGTTTCCATGTCATACACAAGCCGTAGAGAGATGCGTCAAGCTCGTTACAGACGCTGCTGGATCAGTCTGCGGACCTACAAACAGAGACGGTTGGATTCGTGCTACATTAGAATCAAGGAAAAAACAGCCAAAATTTGACACAAAAGCAAATTACTAAATAGTCTTCAGCAAGAACCCTTTCTAGAGGGAGGTTGGTTGGGGAAAGGGTGGTAACTCCGCTAAGGCACGAAATAAGGTTTCTTTTTTCAAGTAAATACAGAATCATACTTAATTGTCATTTTTAAGTTAACTTCAGCCCTCTTGTGGCAGCTGAAGATATTAAGCATATGAAAAGGTATTTTTACAAAACGAATTCTTATCATTTAAGAATCTTAATCAAACTATTAGATAATTCTAAGATAAAATTTTATAATAGTTTGATAAACCTAAAATAAAAGCATTTTTTCCTTTTTACCCAAAATTGTGTTAAATTTAGCCCCCTGGTGGCAGCTGAAAATATTAAACAAATGAACTCATATTTTGGCAGGTATATATCGTCCTCTAAATGCAACTTTTAATCACTATTAGAACTTCATACTAGAAAAAAAGTATTTTTCGCTCCACCCTACTGAACATAATGAATTTTAGTCGCAATTTAATACTTAGAGAAACTACATGAAGATAAGAACTTTTAAAACTTTGAATGATTGAAATAGTCTTTATTCACCATTTTTCTTCATCTCACTTTATACCGATGTTAACTATATTACATTTAGCACTGAAAAAACTAAGTTTATGAATGAAACTGTTTCCAAATATTGGTTAAAATGGGGTTTTGGAAACGGACGTTTTTAAAGGTAATAAATATATGTTCTTCGTAGCAAATTATAAAGGATGCTTCTAAACTCGCGCAAACCAATATGAATAATGTTATATACATTGGGTTGCGCGACTTTAGAAACACCCTGCATATAGGCTAACCAGTAACTAACTCGTCTCCTTATTGTTTGGGTTATACCTTTGAGTACCATACAACTAAGTTTTGGTTTGCGATACAGGCGAATGATTAATTTACGAGTGGAGTTTATTCTTACTAAATGAGTGCTCAATTGTCTTTAAGAGCTATTCTTACTAAAGAAAGATTAACTTTTTTATGCAGGTAGGAGGGGCCAAGGGCAAATGTCCACAAAAGCCCCTCCCCCCACACAAAATAGAAGATTGCCAAAATCAAGGTTTTCGAGATGCCTAGACACTACGTTTGAAAGATGGGAGGTCATACAGGACGAAATATGAATTGAGGAAGATGCGATTGTTCCAGAGTTCACCGGATGAGTAGATGAAAGGTTGAAAATACCGATTAACCCTCGCGTTAGAGAGTTGGACAGAAAAAGAATGAGAAAGTGAAGAATGTATGGTGCTGCGTGCTCTCCTTAAAGGAGGAGGCATGCAGTTAGTGTGTTCAGAAGAGCAACGTCCGTTATAATAGCGATAGTAAAGAGTGAGGCAACATTGCAGCGAAGAGAGAGAGCTTGAAAACAACCAGTAAGAGGCGGGGAATTGATGAGGGGAAAAGGCTTTGATTCTCCCCGGTCAAGTACGGCTGCGTGGGTTGAGCCACCCCACAAATGAGAAGCGTATTCCATACAAGGACGAACAAGACTCCTGTACAGAGAGAACAACTGAGTGCAGGTGAAGAAACCACGGAGACGGTTCAGCAGACCTAACCTTTTAGAAGCTGTTTTAGAAAGAGAGTATATGTGATTTGTCGTGACGGCAAATTTGTGTGCCGAAACCTCTTACTAAAATAGGAACAAAAATTTTAGTTTTAAGATTTTGTTGTTTAAATCTCTAAAGCAAAGTAGTTTAGATTATTGCTATTGAAGAATATCAATAGGTTTCTTGCTACAGGATTAAAAAATAAAAATGTTTCAAATTGTTTAGAATTCGTATCACCCAGGTCAGCCTTGAGGTAAAGATTTATGGTGGGGCTGAGGATTGTCCCTCGCTTTAACGAGAAGGGAAAACAAACTGGCCTGGTTTTCATAAGATGGTTTGTTTTCTTTTGGTCGTGGTTAAACTTTTGGGAACTGACTTCGGATCCACTTGTTAAATTGGACCATGACGTTGGTCATAAATTTGAGAAACCAAGTGGCTTCGAAGAAAGGACTATTTTAAGTTGATTTCTAAGGAAGAGGAGGAGCTTTCCTTTGAAGGGAATGTCAATGTCCAATCAAAGGACAATGATTCTTGTAACACCCAGTAAGGAAAAAGGGAAACTACTCCTTCCCCTTATGTATGGATGGAAGCTTTCGTAGGGATGACCTTATGAAATAAAAATGGTTTTGAGAGATCATTCAGAGTATTGTAAGGCGAAGTCATCGTAATTTTAAGGTGTAACTTAGATCTCTAAGTTAGTTGCAGTTCCGTCCTCAAAAGTTAAAGTGGCTTGTAAACAAATAAATCTTTAAACTCTTTGGCATGACTGAAAATTTCTAAGTTGAGTTAAAAAAACTGTTTCACGTTGTACGTAAATCTGAATTGTCTTTCTTTTGCGCGAACTTAGTTGAAAGCGCTTAATATTAGCAGACAGAAAAAGAATTTTGAGAGATTCCTCTAATTCAATTTTCGTTGACATTAAATGTTAAACTTTTAAGTTTGCGAAATATGTTTCCTCAGGGGAGAGAATCTCTTGTGATGTAGTTTCCGAGGAAACCCGTGAAGTTAGTGCATGACCATTTAAAGCCTTTGTGAAAATTTATTTGATCTAATTGACGGTCTTTTTTCCGAGAAAACATGCGGAATTCGCGCAGGACTTTTGTGAGTAAATTTCTTAAATTTTTTGTCCGTAAACTACTTCTGTATACGTATTCTTAGATTTTGGAATTTGAATTTAGTGCTATTTCTAGAGTTACACGCAAATAAAAAACCCCTCTGTATAAATGCTTTTTGAGACTTGAATACTTGCAAACATTTTCTTTAAATTGAGAATTTGATTTTTTTAAACAAAATTTGTAATCGCACATCCATATATTTCTTCTCAATTTATGTCCTATTTTGAGTGAAATAAAATAAACTTTATATGGGGGAGGGTGTTGTTTTATACTACCTTGCAATAGGCCTCTCTTGTAAGCTGAGGGCAAATTAACATTGAAAGTCTAAAATTCAAAGTGGGCTTCAAGTAAGCCGAGAGAAACTACGTGTATAAAATTGAAAGGCTATCCGAGTGGATAGGCAGTCATATCCTGAAATAAACGAAAGCGCGCGCACAATAAGTGGTGCAAAAAGGAGTTGCACCACAGATCTTTCCAGGAAAGATCATGAGGAAAGGAAACGCCAACAATGTTAAGAAGAAGGATTCAGTTGTGTTTTGTTGAAGGTGAGGGGAGTGTCGTGTGGAAGATTGTGACGAGTAGACAGATGGAGGAACCGAGTTTTTGAGGCATTGAAAGCCACAAGGTTTTCTTTGCCCCAATCAGAAATAGCAGAGGACAGGTGCCCCATAGCCGCCCCACGCGACTCGTGGAGTGACTGTTGTGAGGGATGCTTTGGGAAGCGGGTGAAGAAGTGAAGAGTGGAATCATCGGTAGAGGAGTGAATAGGACAGGAAGTGCGACTTAACAGATCATTGATAAACAAAAAAAAAAAAGAATGGGTGACAGGACAGAACCCTGAGGAACACCACTGTTAATAGCTTTAGGAGAAGAACAGTGGTCATCTATCATACAACCGCAGCTATAGATCGGCCAGAAAGGAAATTAGAGATGAGGGCACAGACCGAAAGATAGAAACCGAAGGAGGGCAGTTTCGAAATTAAAGATTTGTGCCAGACTATGAAAAGCTTTTGATATGTCTAGCGCAATAGCAAAAGTTTCATCGAAATCTCGAAAGATGACCAAGAGTCGGAGAGATATGCAAGATGATCGCCAGTAGAGCGTCCATTGCGGAACCCTTACTGAAAAAAGATTGTGAAGAGAGCTCTTTAATAAGCTTCCTATTAAGGAGATTCAAAAACTAATTTCAGACATAAGAAGGTCAGAGGGGGGGAGGAGATTGAGGAACAACAGAATCGTCCAGGATTGAATTGTAAGCGAAAGTTTGAGCGAAGAGGTCAGCTTTGTCAGGAGAAGTGACGGGAACTGAGCCGTTTAAAACTGTACAATTAATAGGTTTATTTGAATTGTGATAATTACAAGTTTAATTCTTGTATCCTTAAAAATAATTGCCATGATTAAAATTTGAGTGAACTTTGATTGGGGAAGTTATCACAACATTGAGTTGCACAGTGGCTAAAGGTGGCGAAGTTGTCTAAAACAAAACGCGATAGTGTATCGAATTAATGAAATTAGTGAATGAAATAGAAAGTGAATGAATGAAGTAGTGAATTATCGGGATCAAACCCTTTGTGAATATAAAACTCTTAAGAACATAACACGACTTGGCGACCGGATAAAAAAAAACTATATATTTATATACGAGGTGCGATCCAAAAGTTCTCGGACTGTACCGACAAAAAAGTATAGGCTTACCTTAGGTTCTAATTACTGCTGTCCCCTTCGAAGTAGTCCCCTTGGGAGTTGATACAGCGGGACCAGCGATTTTCCCACTGCTGGAAGCACCTTTGGAAATCCATTTTGGGGATGTTCAGCACCTCGTGCGATTCCGCCTGAATCTCCTTGATGTCAAATCGTCGCCGCTTCAGCCGGATCTTCATCTTGGGGAACAGAAAGAAGTCACAGGGGCCTATGACGGGGGAATAGGCCGGTGAGGGAACACTGCCATGATTTTGGCCAAAAACCGCTACACACAGCGAATTTGGCAGCGATCCGCCTCATGTTGAGTTCCTCCGTGAGAATGCGTTGGCATGAACCAAACGATAGGCAAACGATGCTGCAGATGTTAATCGTTCGCCGACGGTCCTCGTGGATGGCCTGACGCACTAACATTTTCGTCGGTTCTGCTGGTTGAGGGCCGACCGGAACGTTCGGAATCCTCAACCAACGTTTGCCCACGTTTGAACCGCGAGAACCACTCGAAAGTCTGGCTTCTGCCCATGACGTCACCACCAAATGCTTGTTTAAGCGTTTCGTGGGTCTCCGACGCGGTTCTGCAGATTGAAGCAAAACTTGATGTACGCGCGCTGCTCCTTCAAGTCTGCCATTTCTCTTCTCGCAAAAATCGCATAAAACCACTAACACTAACGCACAAAAACGCTCGTGAAAAAAAACGCGTGCGTATATCACCGTGTCACTCCGCACACTGCTTCACGATAAAGCTGTTTAGCACTATCTACCGGCCCAAGTCCGTACTACGGCCTGTTAGCGCTCCACGCTGGCAGTCCGGGAACTTTTGGATCGCACCTCGTGTGTATATATATATATATATGTATATATATATATATATATGCATTTAACTGCAATGACCACGCAGTATATAAATGAATAGAAACGACGTAAGTAATAAGGAGCTCCTTATTACTTACGTCGTTTCTATTCATTTATATACTGCGTGGTCATTGCAGTTAAATGCACATATTCACGATTTGCGAGGGTGCCCTCTCAGGGCATTGGTTTCTGCCCTATGTAGGAGAATTTCGATTTATGACTGATCGAGGCCCGTAGTGTAATGGTAGCGCATCCAACCGGCAATTGGAAGGCCCTGGGTTCGATTCCCGGGCGGTTCGCCTCATTTTTCATTTATTCGTTATTTCTCTTCCCCGTGTGCAGAGACGCTCCTTATTACTTACGTCGTTTCTATTCATATATATATATATATATATATATATATATATATATATATATATATATATATATATATACTGCCTAAGTAAGGTGGTTTTGATTGAGTGACTATATGGCCTACAACCGGAACTTAAGAATACTGGAGAATACTGACACACTAGAAATTCTGTGGCAGTTCAGATCCATAAAATAATTTTAATTAGTGGGGAAATTCTATTAAAATTAAATGTCATGAAACCATAATTCCATAAATTCAGATAGCGAAAGAATCATTTCGGGAAAACTGCAAGAACTCTGATGCAAGGAGGGAAATTTTGGAATAAAGGCTCGCGTATTGTGGTTGTAACTGGACTCTGCATCAAACTTTTAAATTTAGGTCAAGGTCGTTAACTACGTACATTTTCTGTATGTAGGTCGGTGTGCGCAAGTATGCATGTATGCAGGTCGGTGTGCGCAAGTATGCATGTATGCAGGTCGGTGTGCGCAAGTATGCATGTATGTAGGTCGGTGTGCGCAAGTATGCATGTATGTAGGTCGGTGTGCGCAAGTATGCATGTATGTAGGTCGGTGTGCGCAAGTATGCATGTATGTAGGTCGGTGTGCGCAAGTATGCATGTATGTAGGTCGGTGTGCGCAAGTATGCATGTATGTAGGTCGGTGTGCGCAAGTATGCATGTATGTAGGTCGGTGTGCGCAAGTATGCATGTATGTAGGTCGGTGTGCGCAAGTATGCATGTATGTAGGTCGGTGTGCGCAAGTATGCATGTATGTAGGTCGGTGTGCGCAAGTATGCATGTATGTAGGTCGGTCGGTGTGCGCAAGTATGCATGTATGTAGGTCGGTGTGCGCAAGTATGCATGTATGTAGGTCGGTGTGCGCAAGTATGCATGTATGTAGGTCGGTGTGCGCAAGTATGCATGTATGTAGGTCGGTGTGCGCAAGTATGCATGTATGTAGGTCGGTGTGCGCAAGTATGCATGTATGTAGGTCGGTGCGCGCAAGTATGTATGTATGTATGTATGTAGGTCGGTGCGCGCAAGTATGTATGTATGTATGTAGGTCGGTGCGCGCAAGTATTTATGTATGTATGTAGGTCGGTGGCGCGCAAGTACGTACGTAGGTAGGTCGGTGTGCGCAAGTACGTACGTAGGTAGGTCGGTGTGCGCAAGTACGTACGTAGGTAGGTCGGTGTGCGCAAGTACGTACGTAGGTCGGTGTGCGCAAGTACGTACGTAGGTAGGTCGGTGTGCGCAAGTACGTACGTAGGTAGGTCGGTGTGCGCAAGTACGTACGTAGGTAGGTCGGTGTGCGCAAGTACGTACGTAGGTAGGTTGGTGTGCTCAAGTACGTATGTAGGTAGGTCGGTGTGCGCAAGTACGTATGTAGGTAGGTCGGTGTGCGCAAGTACGTATGTAGGTAGGTCGGTGTGCGCAAGTACGTATGTAGGTAGGTCGCTGTGCGCAAGTACGTATGTAGGTAGGTCGGTGTGCGCAAGTACGTATGTAGGTAGGTCGGTGTGCGCAAGTACGTATGTAGGTAGGTCGGTGTGCGCAAGTACGTATGTAGGTAGGTCGGTGTGCGCAAGTACGTATGTAGGTAGGTCGGTGTGCGCAAGTACGTATGTAGGTAGGTCGGTGTGCGCAAGTACGTATGTAGGTAGGTCGGTGTGCGCAAGTACGTATGTAGGTAGGTCGGTGTGCGCAAGTACGTATGTAGGTAGGTCGGTGTGCGCAAGTACGTATGTAGGTAGGTCGGTGTGCGCAAGTACGTATGTAGGTAGGTCGGTGTGCGCATGTACGTATGTAGGTAGGTCGGTGTGCGCATGTACGTATGTAGGTAGGTCGGTGTGCGCATGTGTGTGTCACAACCATGCGATTTACCATTTCTATGGTCGAACAGTATCCATGTTTGTGCCATTAGAAGTTCGCTGTAAACAGCGAATGTCCCTGCCTTAGCTGTGCCTCTCTAATTCGTCTCCTTTGATCTCTCCCAAACAATGACTTATACTGTACGTACAGAGTAAATCACTCTGGCGTCATAAAGTAACTTAATTTCCTTTCATACGTTGAATACTGAATCACGTGTTTAGTATGTGGATATCTTTCGTATTCAGTGTATGGTAAATTCTTTAATAATAATAAAAAACTCACTCTATAAGTCATTACTTATATGTTGTGTCCTGTCTGGTGTTATGCAATATAAATATTATTCAACCATACTCATTATTCAACCATACTCATTCATACATCCATGTTCTTTCTTGACCGCTATCCTTTATTAATATTATTACTTATTCATTCATCTACCTATTGTCTACTTATGCCCTATCAACTTATCAGTCTGTTTGCTCGTGTCTATATTACGCACACAACCTATTGTGTGCAGTCGTCCCTTGACGATGATGATTACGTACATGTATTCTTTTTATGTTTTATTTTTTTTTTATCATTTCACCTCTCGCAAGTTGTTTATTTTTGCTGAGACGAAGATTCGAATTCCGATTACGTCGTCAAAAGCGAGCCTCTGAATTCGAACTCTTCTCTCTTGCCTCTGCTACCAATTTATAACGTTAAGATGTGATGTTATACTGTATTATTATAATATACCATATTGTTCCCTGCCAGGCTACTGGTTATTATCTACTTAGGCACATAGTTCTCCACGTTCTCATTACCTGTACTTACTACTTCTACCTAATTGTCATTCAAATTCCGTTACTAATGTGTTACGTTATCCTTAATGTCCGTGTACTTTCAAATGAAAAGTACACCGTATTTTTTCTCCACTTTCCTCATCGCTGGCTAATTAGACTTTCAAACTATAATAACCAACCATTCTTCTAATAATATTAGATAATTTGGCGTAATTATTGTTAACTATAAATATATAACGTTGTTGTTAATCCCCTTTAAATTATGGAACAACGGAGAACTCTCCATTATTTAAATTGTATTACCTATTCAGATTACTTCAGTATTAGATATGTCAATTAACAAATTGCTAAAATTGTAATTAACGGTAATTAATGTACTTAATATAATGTAATTTATGTACTTAATGTACTCGGTACATGTCGGTCCCCCGACATTATGTCGCCACCTAAAAGTGTATACCTTACAAAAATTAGTATTTTTTTTTGTTAATCTTGTTATCTTTCTAAATTTCGTTGTATGCTTAAATTATGCTTGACGTCAGAATTCTTCAGATCTCCAGCTAAAGTGGGAGCTTAACCTTCAACTGCATTCCCCCAAAATTGAGGCTTATTTATTTCTTGTATTGTAAATTAAATCATTCCTGCCTGAGCCTTTACCCGAGGAGGCCGAGCCCCGCTCGCCTTAAATTCCTGCCTGAGCCGTTGTTACCAGAGGTGGCTCCTCTCTCATCTTAAATTCCTGCCTGAGCCTTTACCCGAGGAGGCCGAGCCCCCCTCGCCTTAAATTCCTGCCTGGTCCCTTGTTACCAGAGGTTGCACCTCTCCCACTCTAGATTCCTGCCTGAGGCTTAGACCAAGGAGGCCAAGCCTCCTCATTTTAAATTCCTGCCGTAACTCTTACTCGAGGAGGACAAGCCTCCTCGCTTTCAATTCCCACCTTAACTATTGTGAAATGGGGTCGAACCTCTACCCTGTAAATTCCTGCTTGAGCTGTTGTTTAAGAGGTAAAACCTCTCCCCCTGTAAACTTCTGATTATCAGTGCCTCGTTCTGTATATACTTTGTGAATAAAAATTTATGAGTGAACTAAAACTCCAATTTTTGAAGTGAAGTGTTTCAATTCACCCTTCGGGAAAAAACCTGGGTAAATGTACAGTATTACACCCGTCTCCCTTTCGAGGTGAAATTTATGTTTTTCCTATGGTTTTTGATGTGTTTTGAACGAATCTGACCTTCAAAACCGTCGGAAATGACTCGTTTTTGAGATACCCCCCCCCAGCCGGCAATGTGGGGGAAATCACAGAAAACGAGTCATTTCCGACGGTTTTGAAGGTCAGATTCGTTCAAAACATCAAAAACCATAGGAAAAACAAATTTCACCTTCAAAATTGACCTATCCTGACCTAACCTATCCTGACCTAACCTATCCTAACCTAAAAGAAAAACAGGAATTACCTTTAAAATCTAAGACAGAATAATCACAGTACTGTCTTTTCTTCGTTTTAAGCACAACGTAACATTTTCTACAACGTCACAGTTTCTGGTCTTGACGATATGTGCACTCCATTTTACAATGTGGACACTTCACTACTGTCGGTAGAACACTGAGCACGCAGAAACAACACTTTTTTCTAAATTTTCATTGAAAGCGACAATACAGCGGTAATAATCGAACGAACACATGTCACACGAAGCCATTCCGGTAGCAAACTAATTCAAATTCGAAATGGATGGAGCGCTCTGATTGGGCAGACATGTGACGGCAACACAAACGAACACACAAACGAAGGTACGAACACACAAACGAACGTACAAACACACACTAGATACACACAAAAAAATGTTTATATCTCGAAAACGAAGCATTTGCGACGGAAACGCTATAGAAGGAAAGTGTCTTAGATTAAAAAATCTACTTAATGAACATAATAATTGCTGGACGTTAGACGGATGTAATAGTAGAATAATACCAAAACCTGGTAGAAACTGTTCATTGGTACTCGGATGCTCTCGGCTAAGGCCGAGCTTACCCAACAAGGACCACCTTCGTTGGATTGTCCAAAGTGCATTAACCCTAAAAAGTCGCAAGCGGGCAGAGCAATGTTCCCTCTAATTTTGTGCTGCTTATGTGCGCATTTTGTTTCTTGTGTGCAACATTCCCAATAATGTTATAAAATTGTGCAAACTTTATAATTTGGCATCATTCATTGAATCATAAAAAAAATCAATAAAGAGGAGGTAGATGATTTTGAAAGATTAACAATTGTATCATTATTTTAAAACATAGCACCATATTATACTTTTTAAGGAGACAATAAAACTATGAGTAATGAAGTTTACATTCATTTATTCTATAAATAAATATATTTTCTATAAGAACATCCAAATTAAAAATATTTTAAGTAAAATTAAACAATATATTGAATTTTAATGGTTTATACTAGTTTCTTCTTACTATTGTTTTTCTCTACGGTCTTTCAGATTTGCCCATCTTGAATATACTCTTTCAAGGTTGATTGTTCCTCCATCATTTAGGTAACTTTTCACACGCATAAGCATATCTAAATGATTTTCTTGTAAACGGTTTCTCAGCTTATTTTTTATCGAGTTCATCAAACTGAAACCACGTTCACAGTCCACACTAGATGCTAAAAAAGTTCCTCCTATGTCCATCAATATTGCAAGATCTTTAAATTGTTCATTTTGGAGGACAAAAACCACCATATCAGCATAGTTTTCAATAAGTTTCACTTTTATTTTTTCACCTGCAATAAATTTAAAGTCATTGTACTGTTCTATAATGACATCCCTTTCATTTAGAAAATCGACATATTTGGAACACAAATATTGAATTTCTTCAACTCCAAAGCCAAAGTTGCATTTTGCAATTGCTGAACAATCAAATAAAGACCATTCTTTTACTTCGTTCTTAGGAAACCGGTCTTCCATGTGAACACAAAGCGTTTTTATGAAATTCAACAAAGAACAAGTATCAACTTCAATATTTTCTTCATGAAATTTGTTAAGGAGTGTTTGTACATGTTTACTCCATGAAATTTTTTCACCAAGATATTGTTCTTTTATCTTATTCAATTTACCATGAACAAGATGATTTGCATCTAGTGGTGTTAGATTACGCTTCTGTAAAAGCTTAGACAAGGAAGCCAAATCACCCAAAACATCATTCAAAATTTCCAAAGCTATTCGGTACTCAGGGTTAGTTAATTTTGTGTGACAATAATTTGAAATTGGATCATTTGATACATCCTGCTCAAAATACACTATTAAAGAATCATAATTTCTAATTATTGCTTCCAGTGCAAAATGTCTCGACAACCACCGTACTTCATTAAGAGGTTTGAAGGCAACCGACTTATTTTCAGAAGCAATAACAATCCCTTCGAATTTGCTCTTCTTTGTTGTAGATCTGGAAAATAATGTATATATGGTCCTAATTAAAGTTTCGATGTTCCTTATCAGCTTGAATTCTTTCCAAGTATCACAAATACCCAAATCTTCGCGATGGGCAACACAATGTTGTACAACTAAATGAGGAATTTTACGCTTCAGTTGCGCAGCCACGCCATTAAGCCGACCCAACATTACCGAGGCACCATCAGATGTGAACATAACCATTTTTTTAAAGTCAAGATTATGTTCTTCATAAAACTGCTCGATTGTAGAAACAACTGTAGAAGCATCACATGCTTGTAATTTTACTATTCCACCAAATGTCGTTTTATATTCGGTAGAATTTTGAGCTCTATATTTGAAATAAAGTACCAACATTTTGTTGACGGAAATATCCGTGCTTTCGTCAAGAGTTAACGTATGAAACGTTGCTGAAGCTATTTCTGTCATTACATCATTTTGCACAATGGCGTTAATATTCTCCAAAAATTCAAATGCATAATTTTTACTTCTCCAATTATCTGGAATATTAACATACTTTGACATATGATCATTAATGTCCTGAACAGAGAACATGGAATTATTCATTTTAACAGCTAAAATAACATTATCAATTAAAACTTGAACTTCTTCTTGATTTGAACGTTTTCGCTCGCAAAACATTAATTTTCTTTGTCTTTCTTCAGGACTTTCATGCAACATTCTGAGCAGACCTTTTGCTGGTAATGAAGGATTTTTATTTCTAAGTTTCGTTACACCGTCTAAATGAGATTTGCTTGATAAATGACGCCTTAAAAAGTCAAGTTTCCATACATCACCCCACATCTTTCCACATGCAAATTCCCCTACTACTTTTGCATCTCGACAATAATTACAAATCACTCCAGTATCGGAATTGAAAGTGAATATGTCTCGCAACTGCACGCGCAAATCACTATCAGATTTTGGTGTTGCTGTTTCTATATATACTTCCATCCATTCTGTCTTAAAGAAATTTGCAGCTCTTTTCCGTTTAGCTCCTTTATGCATTGGTGTAATGGGTTAATTATAAGATGTAATAACTTCTAAATTAAAGAGTACGAATGTTTCATTACATGCGCACACCAGTATTATTTGAGCAAACTTATAACACTGCAATTACCGTAAAGGTAACTTGTTATTTTACTGATAAAGACATGCTGAATTAACTATAGTGTCGGTTCATTAATTTTAAAATCTGAAACAAAAACAAACAATTATCATAAAATTGTACCTATATTTATGCTAAATAACGTAAAATGATTGCATAGCAAAACATATTATTATTATATTGAACATAATATTAACCTATTCGGGCCATTGGGTAGATTTGGACTCATACATTTATATATATATATACATAATGTACATATACACATATATATAATTTATATGTATTCTTACTTTATATTTTAGAATAAGATATAGTTCACAGAAAACGCGTTTGATTGAATTTACCTTCCATAATTAGAGAAAATACTATATTCTAACGCCCGCGGTACCTAATTTATTTAAATCGAAATGAAACTTATTGAGAAAATCGTATGCAAACATAGCTGAAATTTCAGGTTTTTAGCGGGTTCTGTCACACAATCATTATGAAGAGTTGTGGTTCAAAAGGTTAAACATAAAATGTTTAATAATTAAATTAGTAAAATTTTATTATAAAATGACCACCATAAAACATTTTTTTACGCCTGGCAGTGACATACTCATGCAACATGTCGTACGGTACGACGTGTGGTATATTTTTCATCATAATAAACTAATAATTCAGCGAGGGGCTGTCTCCTTGTAATTTACCCTAATAATAGTATTATTAAGAATTTATGAATGATTTAAATAATAATAATTATAATAATTATTAATAATATCCGATAAATTAAGAGTAGAAGCCGATACCTCCATTCGTAAATAAAGATTAGAGTATATAGGCAGCCTAGGCCTTTTTCGTCTGCACGGATGAATACATTAGAGACGGATAAACCGAAGAAAATTATGGGAATAGGCCTTATATTGATTTAACCTAACCTAGGTTAAGTTAGGTTACAATTCCTTTGGGTCAAAAGAACCAATTTTAAAGAAAGTAACATTGCAACTGGAACACGTAATCCCGCACACGACAGCAATACGCGCAATAAAGTTGGTCGGTTTATACCGAATATAAATATCTTTTAGGCACTTTCCTTAATATTATTAGTTTACTCCCGACATACCGTAACGGTACTCCGTAATGAACTAGTAAATATTACGAAAGCTATTGTCGTATATTTTGGAAAATGAATTTGACTATATATCAACAAACTATTGGTAACAAATATTTCACTATGCACCAGCTACGCAGAACGTTGAAACTCCAGACAATAACTGAGTCAGCTCAGCAACCGTGACTCATTCAAATGATTCAGTATTTATGTCGTAAGATATAGATATACGGAGTTGCCAATTAGTAAATGAAGATAACATAAACAGTTGTGTTTCTTGTGTTGAAAAAGTTAAGATAACAGAAAACTTAAGCATTTGAAAATAATTTTTGTTTATGTCCAATTAACTTTAAATTTTTGTGCGCATAAAATTTGGCTGTGTGCGCGGCAATAAAACCCCATGTGCGACCTTAGAGGGAACACTGGGGCAGAGGCTCGCACAACCTATGCGCGCAAGTATGTATGTAGGTAGGTCGGTGCGCGCAAGTATGTATGTAGGTAGGTCGGTGCGCGCAAGTATGTATGTAGGTAGGTCGGTGCGCGCAAGTATGTATGTAGGTAGGTCGGTGCGCGCAAGTATGTATGTAGGTAGGTCGGTGCGCGCAAGTATGTATGTAGGTAGGTCGGTGCGCGCAAGTATGTATGTAGGTAGGTCGGTGCGCGCAAGTATGTATGTAGGTAGGTCGGTGCGCGCAAGTATGTATGTAGGTAGGTCGGTGCGCGCAAGTATGTATGTAGGTAGGTCGGTGCGCGCAAGTATGTATGTAGGTAGGTCGGTGCGCGCAAGTATGTAGGTAGGTAGGTCGGTGCGCGCAAGTATGTATGTAGGTAGGTCGGTGCGCGCAAGTATTATGTAGGTAGGTCGGTGCGCGCAAGTATGTATGTAGGTAGGTCGGTGCGCGCAAGTATGTATGTAGGTAGGTCGGTGCGCGCAAGTATGTATGTATGTATGTATGTATGTATGTCGGTGTGCGCAAGTATGTATGTATGTTGGTAAGTGTGCCTAAGTGTGTATGTAGGCCTAAGTGTGTATGTAGGCCCTCATGTGTGCCCGTAAACTTACAGTATTACATTTGCTTAAACTTATTATAAAGGAGTTAGTTAGTCTAGAATAATTAGAAAACCAAACTTTCTAAGTGTGAAACGTATAAAACTTGGAATCACAGTACATACAGTTTCTTTTAATTTGCCAAAATAATTACCTTAACTAAATCTTAATTACTTATATTAGTAAGTTTTTCGTAATTACAAAGTTTTTAATAATAATTAACGCTTCCATTAAATAAATAAGAAAAGTTTCTCAACATCTGAGCCAAAAAACAGATGACTTACATTATCCCTTTTAATGAATTTACCGCTTGTTTTTAATCAAGAAAAAATGCAAAAATATAACAAACAGCCCCGAGCGGGTTTTCTATTTCAAATTTGGTAAACATGTTTTGTTTAGAAAGAAAATATAACAGAAAAAATGGGTTTGTTTTTTAAGTATATTCTTTGAGGTAATTCCGCGTGAAGTTAAACATAGTTACCATACAAACAAAAGAAAAAAAATTGTATCAATGTACAGTTGGGTTAAAAATGTCCATGAGAAAGTACAGTATCTATGGGGGGGGGGGGGGGGGGGGAGGTGAACATTTCAAAATTCAGAAAGAGCTCATAATAATTGGCTGAAAAATAATGCGAACTGTAAAAATAATGATCAGTTATTTAAATTTATTTTCTTCTTATTCATTAATTTTATTTTATTTGAGGGTGCAATAAAGGATGTTCAACATTATTTTTTCCCAAACAATAATCATTTTTTGGTTAATATTCGTTTTTTGACCCAGTCACACCCAGCTATAACAGCAATATATATTGAATAACCAATCGAAGCTGAATAAGAAAATATATATATTATCTTGTGCAAATTTGTATAAAATGTACTTTTTTTTAAAAAATATCTTCTACTTTCTAATATGTATGTATATAAATTTCGGTTGGTTTGTTTATTTGGGCAACCTTTTTTGGAGATTTTTCTTGGCCTTTTTTTGGCTACTTGGCTTTTTTTGGCTACTTTTTCTTGCTTTGGCTACTTCTTTCTGTTTCTGGTCAGTGTGGTGGTTTTCGTTCTACTGGTATGACGTGTCAATCTTGTGAACTTGATTTCGAGGACCTAATCCGCCTTGTTGGCCTCGATGAAAATAAAAGTTTAGATGGTTTTTCCAATCACGGCATAATTCCGACATCCGTGATTTGCCCTAAATGTAATACTGCCTGTATTTTAAGACAAGACTCGAAGGTGTTTAGGTGCCGTAAAAAAAATGGAAGGATGTGAAATCGTGGGTTTTACGTACTGGGAATAGACGTACTCATTACCGACAGAACATCCTGACGATTCTACAGTTCTGCATCACTTCCTTACTGCAATTGCAGAACTATATCCTCCAAAATAAGGTGACTGGTTAGGCTAAGTTAGGTTAGGCTAAGTTAGGTTAGGCTAAGTTAGGTTAGGCTGTGTTTAGCACGAATGCAAACTTTTCTGGTCGATTTTGAGGTGTTTTGCATGAATCTGCCATCCGTTTCCAGTGCAAATGCGTAGTTTTCGAGATGACGATATCTCGAAAACTACGCATTTGCACAGGAAACGGATGGCAGATTCGTGCAGAGCACCTCCAAATTGACCAGAAACGTTTGCTCTCATTATAAAAAGAGACTGGGTCAAAAAACGAATAATTACCCATTTTTTTTCTGAAAATAGAAATTTCAGTATTTTTCTCAGCTTTTTATTTCATCAGCCAACCATTTCTGCCAAAATGGATGAATTCAACCATTGGAAAATGGCAGAATATATTTTAATATGCTTTGTCAAACTTTTTTTTTTTAATTATACATTTTAAAACTTATTTCCATTATTTCGCCCACAGATGTAATATATAATTTACAATGAAATCCTAAATTATTAATACGTAATGCGAGATAGAGACAAGGTAATATATATATACACATATACATAACCTTGTCTGCATCTCGCTTTACATATTAATTTAGTATTTTATTGTAAATTATACATTACATTTGTAGGGGGGAGGTCTTTTTAGTTTCGTAAACTGTAAAAAAAATTAAAATACATTTTTTCTAGTGGTTTTATCCGATATTTTCTAAAATAATATTCTTATTTTAGAGAAACAAAAAGAAAAATATTTGCCTTTAATGGATGAAATAACGTATATATATATATAGCTTAATTTCAAAAGTGACCGATCACATACATAAGCCTGGATTTAGGGACTACAGAGCCCTCAGGGCAATGTAGGTTTGGTTTGGTCGGTTAGCTTTGATTCAGCTTGGCCATTAATTAGGGCCCCATGGATTCTGTCTCCAAACTGTGTCTGTATTCTGGAATTTTACCAGCATTTAAAAAAAATAACGGTAAAATGACTTACCTAAACATGGTCGATTTAAGCTGGGTTCTCCGTTGAAAATAATAGTGAAGAGGAGAAAGTAGGCCTACAGTATAATTTTCCCGATAAGATTTTCCACATAGTGGACGTTTTATGTTTTCATCCTGGGCTTAAATTTCCTGGTTTTGTTCTTCATATCCGGGTTGAATTGAAGTAACAGTGATCAGTGATCCACCCATTTCATACTTCGGGCCAATCAGGGTGACTTGTATCTAGGTTAGGTCACACTAGGGGTAAATCTTCCTTTTAAGGCCGCACAGCAACCATATATCTTACATTAATAACACGTATATCAATCGATTATTGTAGCTATTTACATGTAACATTTAAATGTAACAAATTATTGTAATTTTTATATTTTTTTAATATTTTGAAAAGTTCACATAACTGCACACATAGTTTGGTAAATCTCTAGGAGCGCTGCATTTTTCAATATTAAACATACACTCATAAAACATATACCATTTGAAAGCTCACATTTTTCAGAGTCTAAAAATGTAGTAATCCAAAAGTATCAATAGCAAATAAAAAGTAACTAGGTTTAAATATAAAACCCTATACCGATCAATTTGTGATGCGTGAGACCCCGGAGACCTAAATTATACAAATGATAATATAACATTCATGTTAGATTAGGTTAGCGTAACAATTACCAAAAATACCATCTTACAACACAGACTAAAGATTTATAATTTAGCCAACTTTATAATGTAGTTAATGACGTCACGCGTCAAACAATTAATTAAATCGTTACTTTTTATTTGCTATTGATACTTTTGGATTACTACATTTTTAGACTCAGAAAAATGTGAGCTTTCAAATGGTATATGTTTTAGGAGTGTATGTTTAATATTGAAAAATGGAGCGCTCCTAGAGATTATCCAGTAAGGTAAACCACACTAGGTTACAGTGGGTGGTCGTTCTAGGTTGGTTAAGGTTTCCTATGTCACCAACTTTCAACCACTCGGGGGTCCAAAACTGGTATCCCCGAAACTTAATATTTACTCGACAAATACTAAGCACTTTGAAAAGAAGCATTAACGAAGGTGTCGTGCCAACGTGTGTTTGAACGGTTTGATATTTTTTTTATATAAAGACGTTTGTTGTTTATGCCTTATATCGTCATGAGGAATGGACCATTGGACCACCCTTTGGAAATTTTAATTTCTTAAGAGTTTTTGCTCCACCTAATTCTGAAACTTGAACATAGACACTAAAGTTTTCTGTTACACAATTAAGGCAATTCTCCAACCTCAGCAAAAATCATTTTTGTTGCAATGTCCAGCAAAAGGATAAAACTGAAAAATCCAGATGCAGTTTGGAGACAAAGTCCTAAAGCCTAATTTAACCTAAACCTAGCCTAATTTATATTAGTTACGTTATTTATGGACTTAACTAGACTAATGGACTTTGTACCCAAACTGCGTCTGGATTCTTCACACTAGTCCAGAGATAAAATAATTAATTTATTATCACCACCATTCAACGCAACATAGAGGTATTCATGACACTACTAACACTAGCGCCCAACATAAGCACTTTTAGTAACATCACTAGGCTATCACTACACTTTATTGAGTCATGAAATACCAAGAACTTGGGTAGTTTCACAAATTTCAGTACCATACTAAGTTTTGAACGTTTTTCGCCCTCTTTTCTTTGCTAGCAATGTTCAATTTTTTGTTTTAAGCGTAAGCGTTCGTCTTTATATTCACATTTCTTTGCAGATGCCATAAGTCTAAAGCAATTAACTTCTTTCTGGCCTTTTTTTTAATTTTTCAAATTGAAATTATCCGAACTACGGCCTCGGTATGTTAACGTCAACATTCACAAAATAACTTTAAAACCTCACTTTAAGTGCAAAATCCACTATATAATATAAATATCCATACCCAAAAACATTGTATTGATTTCAATAACTGTAGTTCTAATTTTCATACAATACTGTAGGATATACCACCGCACTTTATTTCCAAGAGCAAACATATACACTTCACTTCTCACACATTACTAAAACCCGAAATATAATCTGTGGTTAAAAAATTAACCAGTATTTGCAACTCAAACTTTAAGTAATCGTCGTACATCTGGCTTCCACTTGACTACAGATTTGGTAGGTTCTAAATGCTGAAAATATTGACAAAATGTGCTAATGCAGTGTACGAAATATGCCAATATGTATTTCAATACCTACAATATATTGAGGGTAGCAACAAGAAGTATATTGACCTATGAAACGCTGATCCAATAATGATAAGTAATATTTCATTAGCAGATATGGCCGGGAAATTAACGAAAGGCGAACGTATCGAGATAATTTTGATAATTAAATAAAGCGGAATACTTGAACCTACAGAATGGTACTCTCGTTAATTTTCCACACATATTTGAAAATGTAATATTAATTAACTCTATAGTGCGCGAATTCTCTTACACCTTATATATATATTGCTTCCCTGATTATATTATACGAATTGAAAGCCGCCATTTATTAAGTTTAACGCAATGATTTGATTTCGGGATTTGATGCACGCGTTAACAGTCAGAATAATTATGGTTAATTAATATGCTATTATGAAAATTCCTTTGGCAAAGTCAAATTGTTGATCCTAGAGGAAGCCATTAGTCATTACCGAGTTACAAATTACTCTTAATAAAATTACGCCTGAATAAGTTTTAGCTATCGTAATTATTTTTTTTTTATTTTTATTTTTTTTTGCAATTACAGTAAAACAAGGTACGTATAAGAAATGTGATATATTATTTAACCCGGCATTACTCAAGTTCTCAAAAATCACCTCATGACTCAGGTGGGGTGTGAGAAGCCCCAATGTAATTTTTTATTTCACTTACAACAATAAATAAAAAGTCACTATTTTAATCAAATCATAATTGCAACACATGAAGCTCACATTTTTACTCTCCGGGATATGTAAATTTTAAACACACACACACACACACAAATTGCACGCCTCTTTACATGCGGTGGTTTGTGACACCCCACCTTAGTAATGCCCGGTTAAGACTCAACAAAGGTAATTTAAATCTAAATGAAGATATGCACACATTACTATCAATGTGAAATGTGCATTTAATGTGCATATTTAAAATAATGTAATATAATGATGGGGGTTCTTTAACCTCCTTCGCAACATCTAAGGTCATATAACGGAGGGGACCTACAGCTTCACGTGAGATCCCAACCACGGGTTGCTACATAGTCTACAGGGTGGCCGCAAGGTCCCTTTGCGTGAAAAACAAGGGCAACATACAGATATGCTATAATTTCAATGCAAAGGACTTTGTGGCCACTCTGTAGACGTGAAGGATGGCATCCCATCCAACGACTCTCCAGACCCAATGTCGCTTAATTAACTCGGGAAACGGTGTTACGACATTGATCACGACGTAGACTCGTATATTTGAAACGGATGTGCAAGTACACATAAATCATTGTCAGAATTTGCAACATTTACTGATCCTAAAATCATTTTCAGTCGTAAACGATCATAATTTAATTTTTTAACTTACCATTCTGAAATATCAGCAAAAAAAAACATTATTTAAAAAGTATAGTGACTCTAAACTATATTTATGGAGTGTAATACATATAAAAAGCAACATTCACATACAATCTCTGCCGGAGAAATGGAGGATATTGATTGAAATATCAAAACAAGATTTAAGGTCTGTTTACCCAACTCTGCACTGAAAAAAACATTTAATTTAAACAATTTGTTTGCATTTCAGACAAACAAAGTTCTGCATTTGTTCAAAATTATGAGACTGAATTTTGTTGAAATTTACCTAAATAAGTGACATTACTTCAAAGTAAATTTTTTTACATTAAACACACAAAATATTTACAGGGCCATTCAAAAAAGACGCAACAGTTTAAATTGCTTATATTTCATAATATTGTTAACATACAGGAGTGATTTTTGTATTAGTTTACAGCGTACAATTGGGAGTTTTGATTTAATAAAAAACATGTTCAATGTGTGAACCACCGGCATCCAAAACCATTTGCAGTCAACGTTGAAAGTTGGAAAGTACTGTGCGTAGAACGCCATGAGTGATTGTGCTGACAACAGATGAAATTTCCTCTTGCAGCTCACTAATTGTGAGAGGATTGTTTCTGTAAACATTATCTTTCAGATATCCCCATAAAAAATAATCACATGGGTTGAGATCAGGAGAATATGGTGGCCAAGACCATCCACAGGCAAAACGTTCAGGGAAGCGATTCGAGATGACGCGATCGTCAAAATATTCTTTTGAGGCTACAAGAGTCGTTCGCCTAGCGCCTTAGGCTACTAGGCCTAAGCAGTAACAAAACTCCCAGGTGTACGCTGTAAACTAATACAAAAATCATTCCTGTACGTTAATATTATGAAATATAAGCAATTTAAACTGTTGCGTCTTTTTTGAATGGCCCTGTACTTGGAATTAAGTTTTACTTTATGTGAGAAACTTGAAAATTATTAATTTCAAGTAAATATAATCTTAGTGGTTAAGACGCTGGGGGCTGCTGATCGAAAAGGTCGTGAAATCGAGTCCGGGCGAGGACTTTGTAATTTCTGACTTCTTTGGTGGGTCGTGGTTGGGATTCCACTCGAAGCTGTGGGTCTAAGGTGACTACAATAAGCTTAACCTTCGCCAGAATGAACAATTCGGACGGAAGCAAACGAAGGTTCTGTGTTTAATGTAAACAAAAATTTATTTTCAAGTAACGTCACTTATCATTCATTCGTCTTAAAATGCAAACAAATTTTTGTTTAAATTAAATATGTACTTTTTATTTTGGGGCGGGGGGGGGGGGGGGGGGGGGGGAGTCGGGAAGGATTGTAATAACTGATCGGTGCTACTATAGTATACGGTCTACTTACTACTGGTTAGATTTAGTCATGATATTTTCGTTAAAATTAACGAAAATATCATGACTAAACCTAACCAATCGTCAAGCGTGATTGACACTGAGATATAAACAAGCAATTAGTAAACAAGGTAAGAAGCTATAATTAAAAGGTAGACCACCGAATCGTAGGTAGACTCCATACTATAGTAGCACCAACTGGTCTATGCATTAAATTCGAAATACTTCAGAATATGTTAACGTATTAACATCGAATCCTCTACGTGTACTTTTCAATCCAATGAATATACATAAACCTATTTGTATAAATTCCGTAGAAAAACAAAAGAAATCTACATAACACGTTTATATAAGCATATGTGCAAATAAAAACGCCGTTCACATATGACGGTCGTCCCTTATCGATACGACGCGGAAATCATTATTTTAACTTAAATATACGCACCATCCGCAGGTAAAATACACAATTATGTAAAATCTCGGAATACAAAAACAGCTACAGAGAGATACGACAAAATTACAAAATAATAAAAGGACAGACCAAGAGAAAGTTTATCTAAAATAAAAAGGGTATAAAAAAGCTTCGGCAGAGAGAAGGAGCCTTGTTTAAAGTCAATACCGCTGTAAAATACATTCTTGTCTTTAACAATCTCCTTGTTGAAAATATTGGTCTAAGAATTGTTTCTATTCCTTTGGCAAAGATAAAAGCGGATGGAAAAAAACAGTTTTCTATAACAGTTTGCATTTTAAGCGACACTTTGTGTGTGTGTGTGTGTATATATATATATATATATATATATATATATGTGGGCTACGTCGTGGCCGATGTCGTAACACCGCTTCCCGAAGATCAGCGAAGTTAAGCGACATTGGGTCTGGTTAGTAGTTGGATGGGAGACCGTTCTCTGCGCCCAGATTATGTAGCGACCCGTGGTTTGGATCCCACGTAAAGCTGTAGGTCCCCTCCGTCATATAACCTTAGATGTTGCGAAGGAGGTTAAACAACCCCACTTAAAAAATATATATATATATATATATTTATTATTATTATTAAACTCTCACTGCTAACCATGCAAACTATATTGACGAATTACTGTTTTTTGTCCATGAGAAACGAGATACTGATAAGGTGGGTAAAATGCCCACGGAATTATTAAGGAATCCGAGACGGGCACCGACTGCATGGAAAGTTTTATTTATTTATTTATTTGCATGCGAGGCCAACACAAGAAACCCTTTTTCCTCCATACCACTGGAATCATATTACTCTGACAGCATACCTATAAACAGAGAGAGGGAATCGCTCACAGAATCCACCAAAGATGAAAGGAACCTACCAAACTTATAAATACCGCCGTACTGTGGTTATGTGGTTATGCGAAAGTACTGGTTGACCATTGCCATGGTTACGCAAACAAAGCGCGGTAACATGAATCACAATAAAAACTGCAATTCATTAATTGAGAATTTTTTTGATAAAAAAGGACTGAAATCTGAAACAAAAGAAAAATGAACATTTATATTCACTAAATTCAATCGAACTTGAAACTAAGTAATGACTTTAAAATATGAAAAATATGAAAAGATGAAAGACACCACACACCACACACACTCCGCTACGGAAATAAGAAAATAAAGAATAAAGAGAATTTTACACATTACCTTTTAGAGCTTAATCAGCTGAAATAAGTATTTAGTTAAATAGAGAAGCATATATATATATATATATATATATATATATATATATATATATATATATATATATATATATATATATATATATATATACTGAGTATATATCATCCTTTGCCAGAAATAAATCTTTATTTTTTAAGAACATATAATGAGGAAATTTATGCTCATTATTCAACTAAATATTAGACGAAATATTACGTAATTTCTTATAAAATTAAATAATGGTAATTTTAAACGAGGGGTGGACATATATTTTTTTATTATTATTATTATTATTATTATTATTATAACTAGAGTGATTTTTCGGGAACAAAAGTGTGTTAAAAATGAATGCCCATAACTTTAAATAGCGATAATGGGGCCAGCAAATTGGAGGATTTAGCTTTAAGGGGGCACGAATTTTTAGAAATGTTTTATTTATCGCCCTCATTTAGGATTTTTTGCTTTTTTTACCTTTAAGATTTCTCATTGCCTTTAAATCCTGCGAATACGACTTCATTTCAAGAGATAGCTTCCTCATTATATGCCAACTCATATCGCTAATGCCAATATATTTTATTTATATATATATATATATATATATATATATATATATATACAGGGTGGGCCGTAAGTTTCCATACATAGGAAAAATAAACATTTTTTTATGGACAACCATTTTTATTTATATAATATGCTCTACATGGTTGCCATTGTTTTGAAAACACATTTCAATACGTGTTCCCCACTGTTGATGAACACGCATTAGCACAGTTGACGTTATGCTTGTAATGGCGTTGGTGATACGTTCCTTTAGATGATTTATGTCTCGTATCTTTTCCTGATACACCATGGCCTTCAAGTGCCCCCAAAGATAGAAATCAAGGGGGGTGAGATCTGGGGATCTGGGAGGCCACTCCACAGGACCATGCCGACCAATCCAAGCATCCGGAAACTGCTGATCCAAATACCGACGCACGTGAAGACCATAATGAGGTGGAGCTCCATCTTGCTGGAAGTAAACTGGGAAGTTACCTTCCTCGTTTAGCAGGGATGGGAAAATCTCTTCTTGCAACATGTTAAGATACCTTTCGGCATTAAGATTTCCACTGACAAAAATTGGTCCAATAATTCTGTCACCCTATATCCCGGCCCACACCATCACTTTACCGACACCTTGCATCTTCGTCGGACTCAGCCAGTTAGGGTTAGCATTACTCCAATAACGTGTTTTGCCGATTAACCTCTCCATTGACGTAAAAATTTGCTTCATCAGTAAACAAGATCTTACGTCAAACGCATATTCTTAGGGTATCTGAAACATAAAAACAAACGTTTAATTTTTCCTATGTATGGAAACTTACGGCCCACCCTGTATATATATATATTTTTTTTTTTTTGGTGGGGGAGGTGTCAACAAGTATTCAGGACCGACTTGTGTTCGACCCTATTTGCAGCATCCTGCCTCATTTTGGGGGACTTTCATGGTATCCATTTATTTAACAACCAATGGAAGGATGAACAGCTAGATTTGAGCATCGTGCTGAATGCCCTTGCCAGTGCCAGGAATCGAATTTGGTCGATGGATTCGTAGTCAGCGACGCTAACCACAACACCACTGAGGCGCATATATACATATATACTGCATATATACACTCGTATGTATGTATGTGTGTGATATATAATGGCGCATATATATATATGTGTGTGTGTGTGTGTGTGTGTTTTGCGTAGGCAACTGGGGAAAAGTGATGTCGCGTGTGTGCAATAATTCACAGATGTAGTGAGGTAATTTTTGTAAGGTAACATTTCTTGTACCTCGGATCATCAAGAAACATCTTTATTATCGGAAAAAAAATACGTTGGTCCTGATTAGGTTGGGTTAGTTAAGATTTGGTTACATTAGGTTAGCTAGATTAGCGAGTACCTCACTATTTAATGATAGCAGAAAACATCCTTCGCTTCGAGACCTCAGTTTCGCCCGGAATACTTAGCACACCCTTTACGGTTCGAAGGCACTAATATTATGTTAGGTTAAAATGGGGTTAAGAAATTAATGTTTTCGACACAGGATATGAATTTGCGTTTCGAAAAGAAATATGCAAATGTAAAAAAAAATGTTTCGTTGAAAGATGGGGAGACCGAATACAAAAATGACCCAGGAAAAATAAGCGAACTTCTTAAGGAACAATTTAACCCTACAACTGGGTCCATTAGACCCACTTGGTAGTTCTAGGGTAAAGAACGCTTAAAGTTGAATTTTGGGTCCACTGGACCCACTTAGTAGTTACAGGGTTAATTCTGTGTTTAGCACCCTAAAGTCCAAAAAAAAAAGTAGAAAATCCAGATGAATTTTTTGACATAGATATCGGTCAGCCAAGAACAAGTTCGGACACGAATCTATTAAGAGATTTGCAGTTCGTGGAAGGAGACGTAATTAAGATTCTATCACAAATACGAGATAATTCAGCAGCAGAGCCAGACAGTGAGTTTCATGGAGTGCCACGTTTCTGAAGAAATGTAAAAAGAGTACTGTCAACTTTCTGTGAAGAAAACCACTCGGCACAGGACAATTTCCACCTCCATTAAAGAATGCGAACATTGCCCCCTTATTAAAAGGAGGTAACAAAACAATGCCTAAGAATTATCGGCCAGTAACTTTCACTTCTCACCTTATAAAGTTCTTGGAGCGGGTAATTACAGTCGAAATTGCTTGCTACTTACAAGAAAACAATTTATTCAATCCGAACCAACATGGCTTCAGGGATGGAAGATCATGTCTATCACAGTTATTAGACCACATAAATGCAATATATAGTGGTTTTGCAAAGCCTTCGATAAATGTAATCATGGAATTATAGCACACAAACTTAGGAATACAGGAATTACGGAAAAGCTTGAACGATGGATATTTAATTTTCTGAACAAAGAACACAAACAGTGATAGTAAATGAAGTTAAATCTGAAATTCAGAAGTCGTCAACTCTGTTCCACTCTATTGCTCCCTTTGCTCCTTATGATTGCAGACAATGATACGAGGGTCCAAAACAATGCACGCCAAACAGATAACACCAAACTCACAAGTCAGGAATCTTGGGGTAATGATGTTATCGGATGCAGAATTCAGAAAGCGCAATAATATACAATAATAATATAGGAATTGAAAATACTCGACGGTTGTGTCCCTAACCTTAGAAATGAAACAAAAACACACTGGAATGAAAGAAGTGGCAGATTTTGTACCGTCCCGGCTGCTGTGGGTCAGAAGGCCATGAAAACGAGGATGGAAAATACCCTCAATATTAGTCCCGAAACTGTTTTTAATGTTCTGCCGAAAGAACTGAGGAACCTTCAACACAGCCTGAATAATTTCAAGGACCAACTGAACAGGTTCTTGTGCGAAGTTCCTGACCAGCCATGCATGGCTGGCTATGAGGGCAGGAGGAGAGCGGATACCAATTCCCTCCTCAACCAAATCTCGCAAATGAGGCGGGATGCTGCAGAGGGGTCGACCGCAGGTCGATCTTGAACCGTCGTTCGAAACCTCCTGAAGGTATCTAAAGCTAAGTATATAAAAAAGGTGGTACCTCGGTCATATGGAGATGCCCACGCGTGTGATGTGTGTGCAATAGGGCGGGTCATACTATGCATTTTTTTTAAATCAATGGAGATGGGTGTTCAAATGACATATTTTGGTGTATAGAACACAATTCTGAAGAAAATATTTAATTCTGATAACCCTAACCTACATCATTTTGCAGTTGATTATTATTAAATTGTTGATTATTTTACTATTGTAGTTACCCCAGAATGTCTTCTCACGTTTTCTATCATGGCTGCTCACGTTATCTCTCATAGAGCATTGTTCTAACTAATTCATATAAACACATATAATGTAATTCATATAATAATATTAATATTTAAATACTCAAATAAAAAGGTGTGCCATTCCACTTAATTGTAATTATCATACAGTTTGGTATATGAAATATTTTGACGGTTTTCTGGCGCGCATAAGGCCATTTTCTGAGCCACCTTTCTCAGAGGCTAGAATGTAACGTTTCAGAACATTCTAAAACGTTTTGTGAAATATTTGAAGTGACTCATGATTTATGAAGCTATTTTACCACCTCGGCTTGCAGTGAGGGGATAGATTTAGTGATTATCTACTGATATTTTTTTTGTTACTGTTCACATGTGAGTATTATTCTGTTATATTTTAGAAAAAGCTATTTCTACGCATATTATAGTGATACATTGAGCAAAATTTAATTAACAACTTTGATTTGAGCTAAAATTAGGTGGTTCATTTTTAGTACAACTAAGCAGTATGAGGCCTATTTCAATGTTCTAAAGAATATTTTTAGGATGTGTTTCTTTAGTTTTTTTAGAGTACATGAACAAATTATTTGCATTACAGACAACAGATAAATTAGCATTTTATAACATTTTGAAACCAAAAAAGCATAATGTGTTTAGCATTTGCAGATAAATTTGTTCTTGCCCATTTCAGCTCTCTTTTTAACCAAGAATTTTGCGCTGAAAAGAGTTAATACCTGTCTGTAGTGGATACTTAACTGTTGTATTATTGTTTTTATTTCAGTGTGAACTCATTAAGAAAATGGCTCAAGTCAGAACAAGGACGAAATCAAGTTCTCATCTGAGTAATCTTGTTGGCACTGGCCGGGAGCTGTTGGTGTCTGAACTGCCAACTGTGAGGGATATCCTGAGGTACGGCATCTACTTGAGGAAGCAAAGTGAAGATGACAGGAGGAACTACCCAGTGGACAAGCTGGTGAGTGACATCTACCCTGGTCTGATTTGTCAGTGGAGCAAAGCTAATGCTCTTTTCAAGCCACCTGTTATCAATGAAAAAGTGACCATCATGTCCAAGCTCAAGGAGGTCTGGAATCAGGCAGTGAAGTTTTCTCTTGGGAAGGGCAAACTTGATGCCAAAGAGAGGTTCATTGTCAAGTTAGACAAGTTCTTTGATATTTTGACTTGCAAGTGTCAGCTTACCAGTTGTGAGGGGGGGCGGCTGTGAGGGCTGTGTTATCCAAGCCCACATTAACTGTTCCTGCAGCAGAGAGAAAAAGATTCCTGTGAAAGATCTTGTCTACATCAAGGGACAGAAAGAGAAGGTTGGAAGTAAGGGACCCCACCAAATAGGGGGTCCTGATCTACCAGAGCACAAGAGACAGGTGAGGACATTGAAAAGGCAGTGGATGGAAAGGAAGGCAGAGAAAAGGAGAAGGAACAAGGAGGAAAGTGCTGCAGTAGCAGAGAAGGCAGCCAGGAAGGATGTTAAGAGATTTTTGGCAGATGGTGATGAGGATCTGGAATTGGAGAGAAGTGGTGATGAAGATGAGTTTGTTCCTGAAGTTGAGCTCTTCCCTCAAACTGACCCTGAGCCAGCAGCTTCGGCAAAGGTACAGAAAAACTATGATGAGATTCAAAACATTGCCCTTGCTAGTGTAAGGTATGGCATAGGGCTGAGGCCAACTGCAGCGATAGCAACAGCAGCTCTGATTGACGCAGGAATCATCACAGAAGACAATACAAGTAAAGTGATTGATAAGAGCAAGGTCAAGAGAGCACAGGAGAAGTTGATGAGAGAGCTGGGGAACAGTTCGAGAAGAAGTGCAGGGAGGAGGGGGGATCTCTTGCATCCTCTTTGATGGGCGGATTGACCTGACCAATGTGATGATGGAAGCTGAGGGCAGTGACCAATCTTTTCCCGCAAAGATCAAGGAAGAACACTATAGTGTTGTTAGTGAGCCTGGCAGCTACTATCTGTTCCACTTTACCCCAGAGAAAGCAACTAAAGAGGAGTCACATGCGGAGAAGATTGCTAAGGTCCTGTTTGCCTGGCTGAAAGAGAGGGGTTATGATAAGACCTTGTTGGCCATTGGAGGAGACTCAACAAATGTCAACACTGGTGTGAAAGCTGGAGTAATGCGGAAGCTGGAGCTGCACCTGGGGAGAAAGCTGGTCTGGTTGGTGTGCAACCTGCACACTGTTGAACTTCCCCTGCGCCATCTCATTGTTGACCTTGATGGCCCTACTCTGTCAGACAAAAAATTATCCGGGCCAATAGGAAAGCTCCTTGATTCTGCTACAGACTTTGATATCAATCCAAACTTCACCCGAATCTCTGTTGGCCCTCCACTGATCAAGCTTCCTGACAAGGTCATTCAAGATCTCTCAACTGATCAATACTATGGCTATAAAATTGTCTGTGCAGTCAGGGATGGAGTACTTCCTGCAGGGCTGGCTCTGTTAGAGATAGGACCAGTAAACCACAGCCGCTGGCTCACCACAGCGAACAGACTTCTCAGGCTCTGGGTGTCAAAGCACGGACTTAAAGGAAAGAACCTGAAGATTCTGCAATTCATTGTGGAATTCATCATTGGAGTGTATTACCGATGTTGGTTCAACGTGAAGGTCAAGCACTCCCGGATCGAAGGGCCTAGGCACATCCTCTTTCAGCTGGACTGCCTCAAGTCCCAGAGAAAGGAGGTGCTGGATATTGTGATGCCAACTGTGAGAAGATCTGCTTGGTATGCCCACAGTGAAGTCATCCTCCAAACACTACTCTACTCTGAGGATCAGAAGGAGAGGATTGAAGGGGTGGAGAGAATCCTGGCCATCAGGGGAGAGGGGGACCCGGACACTCAGCTCGGGGCTCTTCTGTTAGAAGCAGAAGGACACCTGACATCAATTGTGATGCTTCCAGCATCGGTGACTTGATCAGCTGGTCAGAAGGTGTGTCAGAGCCACCTCTCACCTGCTCTCTAAGCACCTCAGAGGTGAAAAACTTCATCAACACCCCCATGGAGGTGCGCAACTGGCCTTGCCACACACAAAGCATTGAGAGGGTTGTTAAAATGGTGACTGAGGCTTCTGCTAAGTACTTCTCACAGGAAAAGAGGGATGGAGGGATCAGGGCTCAGGAGACCAGCAGGAAGCTGATGTCCAAGTCTGAGTCAAAGCAGGATTTGTGCAACCTGGCAAAGTTCAAGATGTCAGGAGAATGATCTTTGTAATTATATCCAGTGATATACATGCAGTTCACCTATTAATAAATATATGTAAAGTTGATTTGGCCTTGTCAATATAAATGATTTACCTTATATCTTTTAATATATTATAAAGGGGTTCAAAAGGGTAAAATTGGCAATTTAGAAATACAAAATGATGTAGGTTAGAGTTATCCTATCCAAACAATAAGCTCCTATTTGAATTCCCCATGTAAAAACACATAATTTAGACACCCCTGATGGTAGGATTTCCTTCAGATTCATGTTGTCACCTGAGTACGACCCGCCCTAGACTGTGCAATCTTGTTATGCAATATATAGATCACAACTTTTAGTATGTGAAACAAATACATACAAATAAAGCGGAATATACTATATATATTATATATATATAGTGGTGGTGGTGTAGTGGTTAGCGTCGCTGACTACGAATTCATCGGCCCCGGGATCGAGACCCGATGACGGCAGCGGCCGCGCAGCAAAACCCAGCTGTTCATCCTTCCACACAATAAAGACAGTGGTTGGTAGATAAATGGGTACCCTGGGTGGCCTAGTGGTTAAGACGCTGGGCTGCTGGTGGGGCGTGGTTCGGATTCCACGTTAAACTGTTGGTCTAAGGTTGAGTGAAAAGGTTGACCTTCGTCAGAATGAACAATTCTGGCGGAAGCTAACCAAAGGTTACCAAACGCAACATATATATATATATTAGTGGTGGACCGGATATCCGCATCATTTTTAACATCCGCATCCGCACTTCTGACTGCGGATGTTATGCGGATATTACCTCTAAGAAATTATGCAATTTACAATTAAATTAGCTTATGAAGTAGCTTATAAGGCCCAGTCATGCACATTTCATGTAAAGTATTAATTATTAATGAACAAACAAATATATAAACCTGAAAATATAAATACCTGGTAACAGAAAA
Source organism: Bathynomus jamesi (assembly GCA_023014485.1). NCBI lineage: Eukaryota > Metazoa > Arthropoda > Malacostraca > Isopoda > Cirolanidae > Bathynomus > Bathynomus jamesi. Next base: position 29,586 of record JAJOZX010007725.1, on the reverse strand, counting down.
TTGAATGAAACTTGTTTCATTGAATTTTCTGTGGCTGAAACTCCTGAGAAAGTTATTATTTTTATCATAATGAAAACATTAATATTAATTTTAATTCTTATGCATTGCCTGCCATAACAGTAATATCATGAAATTTGAAAAATTGTCTCATAATTCTATATTATGTTGATAAAGTAACTAAATATCCACATCCGCATCCGCAGGATATATATATATATATATATATATATATATATATATATATATAAAAATATATATATATATATAATTATATATATATATATATATATATATATATATATATATATATATATATATATATATATAAAATTTAAGATGTCAGTCTTTCACTGTTTAGCAGTTGGTCCTTCAAGATAAGACGAAATACTCATTCGAAATAAGAGAAACGAGTCAAGGGTGACCATTTGTTTGGTAAGAAGGCCTTTGAACGTCTTATTATACGCAGTTTGAAGTCTCAACTAGATTACTTATGCGAGGTTAGCATTAAACTACGAACTCGTAAATAGAATTTTAAAGTTCAACCACACCTTTACAGTATATACAGAGTGTTTATAAAGTCCCTATCTATTTCAGTGAAAACGTAGCAAAGAGAGTAAAATTCAATAACAATACAGGGTGTACATAAAGTCAGGATCTATTTTTGTGAAGCACGTGGAAATTATATGGAATTCAATCATAAAATGATAAAGTGGTAACATTTATTAAATAATTAAGAGTAGGATTCGACGTGACGCCCATCAGTATCCCTGCACAGCTCAAATCGTTCCGCAGTATTTCTAAACACATTCTGGAGCATTTGCGGGGTTATGTTATCTGCAGCAGTTCGTATACGTGTACGTAAGTTTTCAAGACTCGTAATCTTCGTCTGATAGACGTGCGATTTGATAAAGCCCCATGCAAAGAAATCTAAAGGGGTTAAATCTGGTGATCTCGCTGGCCAAGGTCTGTTGTTGCTTCCGCGTCCGATCCAGCGATTTGGAAAACGTCCATTTAGATAATCCTGAACAATTTTGGCATAGTGACGAGGAGCACCATCATGTTGATAGACGACGGTACTAACAATCCTATCCCCGTCGTCTATCAACATGATGGTGCTCCTTGTCACTATGCCAAAATTGTTCAAGATTATCTAAATGGACGCTTTCCAAATCGCTGGATCGGACGCGGAAGCAACAGACCTTGGCCAGCGAGATCACCAGATTTAACCCCTTTAGATTTCTTTGCATGGGGCTTTATCAAATCGCACGTCTATCAGACGAAGATTACGAGTCTTGAAAACTTACGTACACGTATACGAACTGCTACAGATAACATAACCCCGCAAATGCTCCAGAATGTGTTTAGAAATGCTGCGGAACGATTTGAGCTGTGCAGGGATACTGATGGGCGTCACGTCGAATCCTACTCTTAATTATTTAATAAATGTTACCACTTTATCATTTTGTGATTGAATTCCATGTAATTTCCAAGTGCTTCACAAAAATAGATCCTGACTTTATGTACACCCTGTATAATAGAATGCATACATTTAATGAATACTTAAGCATATGATTCTAAATGAGCACCATCAATATCTCTACAGAGTTCGAATCTGTCAGCAGCATTGCGGAACACATTTTGGAGCATGACAAGGGTTATTTTTGAAACTGCTGTTACGATACGAGCACGTAAATGTCCCAGCTTCATTCAGATGGCATTTTGAAATCGGCGGATCGGACGTGGAGGCAACAGGCCCTGGGCGGCTCGATCTCCCGACCTAACACCCTTGGATTTCTTTGCATGGGGCTTTATCAAATCAAACGTCTATCAAACGAGGGTTACAGATCTGCAAGATTTAAGTGCTCGTATCGTAACAGCAGTTACAAAAATAACCCCTGTCATGCTCCAAAATGTGTTCTGCAATGCTGCTGACAGATTCGAACTCTGTAGAGATATTGATGGTGCTCATTTAGAATCATATGCTTAAGTATTCATTAAATATATGCCTTCTATTATATTGTTATTGAATTTTACCCTTTTTGCTACGTTTTCACTGAAACAGATAGGGACTTTATAAACACCTGTATATATATTTGGGAACGGTTTTATACAATGGATAAATTTTTTTTAACATTTAAATCATATTCTATTTTTTATAAATTCAGATATTGATCTGTTTAATCTATAATAGTTTATAAAATTTGTAACTTTGGAAGACATGGCAACCGTGACACTTGGGGCATAACCTCCGAACTAGGCGTGCCTTGCGGCTGGTGAGTTAAGTTAGATGTAAAAAAGTGCTCAAAAGGAAAGTTGTTTGTCTTGGTCCTCTAAAAACGAGTGTAGTAAATGAAACACAATATTCAGTTATAATTCTGTTTTCTCATTCATTCTTGTGTGTAGTGGTTTCCATGAATAAAATCCAAGTGTATTTTTAACGTATCGAGTAGAGAGAACGCGCATGGCGGCCCGCCATTTTGTGTAATTGAAGGACAGGCGAGCTGTTCCTGAAACACGCTGTCAGATCTCGTCCTTAATTAAGTTGGAGAAAGAAACTTCATTAACGGTATAAACTTCTGTTATCGGGAACAACGAAGCGATATGATGAGTTACCATAATAAAGGAATTCCGAAACGAAAAAAAAATAAAAAATACATAGAGAGGCTTGACAAAAGTAAATAGACACCTTTGTTTTTTCTTGTAATTTTTAATTTGATTATAATAGTCAATAAATAATAACAAATTTATTAAATAAATATACACCAAGCGGCAGAAAAATCGGCCCACTTGGAATATCGCAAAAAGCAAAAAAGTGGGCAAGCTTCTGTTTATAAAAGTTTTCAAATTCGAAAAGTTAGTCTATGAGGATATTAAAAATCTTCAAACACCTGCTTAATACAATTTATTATAAAAAAAATGCTGTACAAAAAATTGTAACTAAAAAAACAAAGATTTTGACAAAAACAAAAAATTAAAAAAAAAAAAAAAACGCGATCCATGGTTAATAAGAGGTGTTGCCTCCCCTAGTTTGAATGACTGCATCCATTCGTTGATTCATCCCATGATTGAGATCGGCGATCACATCCTGTGGGATTCCCTCCAACTCTTCAGTTAAAGCTTGTTGTAACTCCTGTAGTGTTAGGGGCTACTAGGCGAGACCCTAAGACGCCGTCCCATCATGTCCCAGAGATGTTCTATGGGGTTCAGGTCCGGACTTCGGGAAGGCCACTCGATTCGACGAATTCCAGCTTCGTCAAGGAAATCGCTAACTTCTCTTGCCACATGGGGTCTAGCGTTATCGTGCTGTAGAAGAAAGTCTTCGCCAACGAAAGGAGCAAAAGGGACCACATGCTCCGGCAAGATCTCTTCCACGTATCTTGCGGACGTCAATGACCCACCACCAACAACGATGAGCTCTGTGCGCGAGTTTGAAGTGATACCATCCCAGACCATGACTGAGCCTCCTCCAAAAGCAACCCTCTCCGTAAAAGTGCATGAGGGCGAATCTTTCTCCTGTTCTTATCCTCACTCTTTCCCATCCATCGGATGTTCGAAGATTAAATCTTGCTTCGTCCATGAACAATACTCGTCCCCATTGGACCATAGTTCAATTGACATGCTCACGAGCAAAAGCAAGACGAGCATTGCGGTGGTGTGAAAGCAATTCCGGGCCCATTGCTGGACGTCTAGCATATAAGCCACTTTCCATAAGTCCCCTTCTAACGGTTCGCTCCGATACACTGACGTCTCGAGACCTTTTCAGCTCATTGCAGACGTTTGTGGCACTCAAGCGACGATCTCGCAAAATACTCAAGACGATGAAACGATCGTCGCGGGCAGATGTGCAGCGCGATCTTCCATATCCTGGTCTTCGGGTGTACTCTCCTGTCTCCACATAACGTTGGTAGACACGGCGAACCGTTGTTCTTGGAATTCCTAGCGCATCGGCGACGTAACGCTGCCTCCAACCATCTTCAATTAGGGCGACGACTCTTGAGACATTCACGGCACTCAAATCCATTGTAAATATCCAATTCTGGAACCGAAAAGAATTAGAAGTCTATCTGTTACTAAACACAAATAACTACTCCCACTATTGGAAGAAAAAAGAAAAAAGTGGCACTAGCAGTCTAAGAGCAACTGAATGTCAGACTGTCGAATTCTTAAAATAAGTCTAAAATTCGTTACAGCTAGTGTGTTCGCAGCTGACATTTTGTCTCGTTATTTGGTTGCCTCATAGACTATACTCTCGAATTTTAAAACTTTTATAAACAGAAGCTTGCCCATTTTTTTGCTTTTCGCGATATTACAAGTGGGCCGATTTTTCTGCCGCTCAGTATATTTAGAATCGTGTTCCTTTACCCTTTGCATTATGTAAAATTGACACGTTCTAGCATTTTATTGATGAGTTTTGCCATTTGTTCCTTGAGGCCAATCATCGTGGTGTCTATTTACTTTTCTCAGTCCTCTGTAATATATATATATGCATGCACGCACTCGTCCATTGAGAGTTCATATTAGTTGTTTTAGTTTATTTTTATTTTCTTCTAAATATAAACGTTTTAAACACAAATATAAAATTTTTCACGCAAAAGAGTTATTTAATAAAATTGTAATGTAGAGCAAAACTGAAAATACCCAATTTGTTAAACGTATCACTTACAAATTTCGAATAACGTAACGAGAAGAAGAGTCTTTACGTTGCTTGAAAGAAATCTGAGAGAGCGGTTCAAATGTGATGAAATTCTTTTAGAAAGCATATTTACAATTAAATTATAAATAAAGCATATTTACAATTAAATTATAAATAAAGCATATTTACAATTAAATTATAAATAAAGCATATTTACAATTAAATTATAAATAAAGCATATTTACAATTAAATTATAAATAAAGCATATTTACAATTAAATTATAAATAACGCATATTTACAATTAAATTATAAATAACGCAGATCTATAATTAAATTGTAAATAACGCAAATCTATAATTAAATTGTAAATAACGCAGATCTATAATTAAATTGTAAATAACGTATATCTATAATTAAGTTGTAAGTAACGTATATCTATAATTAAGTTGTAAGTAACGTATATCTATAATTAAGTTGTAAGTAACGTATATCCATAATTAAATTGTAAATAACGTATATCTATAATTAAATTGTAAATAACGTATATTTATAATTAAATGGTAAATAACGTGTATTTACACTAAAATTATAAATGAAGTATATTTACACTAAAGTTATAAATAAAGTATAGTTACACTAAAGTTATAAATAAAGTATAGTTACACTAAAGTTATAAATAAAGTATAGTTACACTAAAGTTATAAATAAAGTATAGTTACACTAAAGTTATAAATAAAGTATAGTTACACTAAAGTTATAAATAAAGTATATTTACACTAAAGTTATAAATAAAGTATATTTACACTAAAGTTATAAATAAAAGTATATTTACACTAAAGTTATAAATAAAGATATAAAATAAAATTATAAATAAAGTATATTTAAAATAAAATTATAAATAAAGTATATTTAAAATAAAATTATAAATAAAGTATATTTAAAATAAAATTATAAATAAAGTATATTTAAAATAAAATTAAATAAAGTATATTTAAAATAAAATTATAAATAAAGTATATTTAAAATAAAATTATAAAATAAAGTATATTTAAAATAAAATTATAAATAAAGTATATTTAAATAAAATTATAAATAAAGTATATTTAAAATAAAATTATAAATAAAGTATATTTAAAATAAAATTATAAATAAAGTATATTTAAAATAAAATTATAAATAAAGTATATTTAAAATAAAATTATAAATAAGTATATTTAAAATAAAATTATAATAAAGTATATTTAAAATAAAATTATAAATAAAGTATATTTAAAATAAAATTATAAATAAAGTATATTTAAAATAAAATTATAAATAAAGTATATTTATAATAAAATTATAAATAAAGTATATTTATAATAAAATTATAAATAAAATATATTTATAATAAAGTTATAAATAAAGTATATTATACTAAAGTTATAAATAAAGTATATTTAAAATAAATTATAAATAAAGTATATTTATACTAAGTTATAAATAAAGTATATTTAAATAAAATTATAAATAAAGTATATTTATAATAAAATTATAAATAAGTATATTTATAATAAAATTATAAAATAAAGTATATTTATAATAAAAATTATAAATAAAGTATATTTATAATAAAATATAAATAAAGTATATTTATAATAAAATTAAATAAAGTATATTTATAATAAAATTATAAATAAAGTATATTTATAAAATTATAAATAAAGTATATTTATAATAAAATTATAAATAAAGTATATTATAATAAAATTATAAATAAAGTATATTTATAATAAAATTATAAATAAAGTATATTTATAATAAAATTATAAATAAAGATATTTATAATAAAATTATAAATAAAGTATATTTAAATAAAATTATAAATAAAGTATATTTAAAATAAAATTATAAATAAAGTATATTTAAAAAAAATTATAAATAAAGTATATTTAAAATAAAATTATAAATAAAGTATATTTAAATAAAATTAAAATAAAGTATATTTAAAATAAAATTATAAATAAAGTATATTTAAAATAAAATTATAAATAAAGTATATTTAAAATAAAATTATAAATAAAGTATATTTAAAATAAATTATAAATAAAGTATATTTAAAATAAAATTATAAATAAAGTATATTTAAAATAAAATTATAAATAAAGTATATTTAAAATAAAATTATAAATAAAGTATATTTATAATTAAATTATAAATAAAGTATATTTATATAAAATTATAAATAAAGTATATTTATAATTAAATTATAAATAAAGTATATTTATATAAATTATAAATAAAGTATATTTTAATTAAAATTATAAATAAAGTATATTTATAATAAATTATAAATAAAGTATTTATAATTAAATTATAAATAAAGTATATTTATAATTAAATTATAAATAAGGTATATTTATAATAAATTATAAATAAAGTATATTTATAATTAAATTATAAATAAAGTATATTTATATTAAATTATAAATAAAGTATATTTATAATTAAATTATAAATAAAGTATATTTATAATAAATTATAAATAAAGTATATTTATAATTAAATTATAAATAAAGTATATTTATAATTAAATTATAAATAAAGTATAATTTAATAATCAATTATAAATAAAGTATATTTATAATTCAAATTATAAATAAAGTATATTTAAATTCAATTATAAAAAAGTATTATAATTCAATTATAAATAAAGTATATTTATAATTCAATTATAAATAAAGTATTTTATAATTCAATTATAAATAAAGTATATTTATAATTCAATTATAAATAGACTTTATTATAATTTAATTATAATTACTTTATTATAATTAATTAAATATACTTTATTTATAATTAATTATAAATATACTTATTTATAATTTAATATAAATATACTTATTTATAATTTAATTATAAATATAACTTTATTTATAATTAATTATAAAATATACTTTATTATAATTTAATTATAAAATAAACTTTTATTATAATTTAATATAAATATACTTTATTTATAATTTAATTTAAATATACTTATTTATAATTTAATAAAATATACTTTATTTATAATTAATTATTAAATTAAAGTATTTATAATTAAATTATAAATAAAGTACATTTATAATTAAACTTATAAATAAAGTACATTTATAATTAAATATAAATAAAGTACATTTATAATTAAATTATAAATAAAGTACATTTATAATTAAATTATAAATAAAGTACATTTATAATTAAATTATAAATAAAGTACATTTATAATTAAATTATAAATAAAGTACATTTTATAATTAAATTATAAATAAAGTACATTTTATAATTAAATTATAAATAAAGTACATTTTATAATTAAATTATAAATAAGTACATTTTATAATTAAATTATAAATAAAGTACATTTTATAATTAAATTATAAATAAAGTACATTTTATAATTAAATTATAAATAAAGTACATTTATAATTAAATTATAAATAAAGTACATTTTATAATTAAATTATAAAAAAGTACATTTTATAATTAAATTATAAATAAAGTACATTTTATAATTAAATTATAAATAAAGTACATTTTATAATTAAATTATAAATAAAGTACATTTTATAATTAAATTAAATAAAGTACATTTTATAATTAAATTATAAATAAAGTACATTTTATAATTAAATTATAAATAAAGTACATTTTATAATTAAATTATAAATAAAGTACATTTATAATTAAATTATAAATAAAGTACATTTTATAATTAAATTATAAATAAAGTACATTTATAATTAAATTATAAATAAAGTACATTTATAATTAAATTATAATAAAGTACATTTATAATTAAATTATAAATAAAGTACATTTATAATTAAATTATAAATAAAGTACATTTATAATAAATTATAAATAAAGTACATTTATAATTAAATTATAAATAAAGTACATTTATAATTAAAATTATAAATAAAGTACATTTATAATTAAAATTATAAATAAAGTACATTTATAATTAAATTATAAATAAAGTACATTTATAATTAAATTATAAATAAAGTACATTTATAATTAAATTATAAATAAAGTACACTTATAATTAAATTATAAATAAAGTACACTTATAAGTAAATTATAATAAAAGTACACTTATAATTAAATTATAAATAAAGTACACTTATCTAATTAAATTATAAATAAAGTACACTATAATTAAATTATAAATAAAGTACACATTATAAGTAATATAATAAATAAAGTACACTTATAAATTAAATTATAAATAAAGTACACTTAATTAAATTATAAATAAAGTACACTTATAATTAAATTATAAATAAAGTACACTTATAATTAAATTATAAATAAAGTACACTTATAATTAAATTATAAATAAAGTACACTTATAATTAAATTATAAATAAAGTACACTTATAATTAAATATAAATAAAGACACTTATAATTAAATTATAAATAAAGTACACTTATAATTAAATTATAAATAAAGTACACTTATAATAAATTATAAATAAAGTACACTTATAATTAAATTATAAATAAAGTACACTTATAATTAAATTATAAAATAAAGTACACTTATAATTAAATTATAAATAAAGTACACTTATAATTAAATTATAAATAAAGTACACTTATAATTAAATTATAAATAAAGTACACTTATAATTAAATTATAAATAAAGACACTTATAATTAAATTATAATAAAGTACACTTATAATTAAATTATAAATAAAGTACACTTATAATTAAATTATAAAAAAGTACACTTATAATTAAATTATAATAAAGTACACTTTAATTAAATTATAAATAAAGTACATTTATAATTACATTATAAATGGAGTACATTTATAATTACATTATAAATGGAGTACATTTATAATTACATTATAAATGGAGTACATTTATAATTACATTATAAATGGAGTACATTTATAATTACATTATAAATGGAGTACATTTATAATTACATTATAAATGGAGTACATTTATAATTACATTATAAATGGAGTACATTTATAATTACATTATAATATAAAGTACATTTATAATTAATTATAAATAGTACATTTATAATTAAATTATAAATAGTACATTTATAATTAATTATAAATAAGTACATTTATAATTAAATTATAAATAAAGTACATTTATAATTAAATTATAAATAAGTACATTTATAATTAATTATATAAAGTACATTTATAATTAAATTATAAATAAAGTACATTTATAATTAAATTATAAATAAAGTACATTTATAATTAAATATAAATAAAGTACATTTATAATTAAATTATAAATAAAGTACATTTATAATTACAATTATAAATAAGTACATTTATAATTAATTATAAATAGTACATTTATAATTAATTATAATAGTACATTTATATTAAATTATAAATAAAGTACATTTATAAGTAATTATAAATAAAGTACATTTATAATTAAATTATAAATAAGTACATTTATAATTAAATTATAAATAAATACATTTATAATTAAAAAAATTATATATATAATACTAATTCTGTTGGACATTTTGGTAATTCCAAAAGAAACAATTTGTTTGATATAAACAAATAGTTGTTTAAAATAAACAAATATACAGACTTCTCTTGATTAACTAAGTATATGTTTGCTTCATCAAATTCTGACCAATAAAATTCGTTTTGTAACACGAAAACAAATTTGAGTGTTTAAAAATAAAACAAAAAATGTTGTAGCAAAAACTTCATTTTTGTTTGAGACAACAAAATCAATCTCGCTCTCTCTCTCCTCTCTCACACTCTCACTCTCTCTCTCTCTCTCTCTCTCTCTCTCTCTCTCTCTCTCTCTCGGAGAACTGCGATCGTTGTCCATGCTGGTGGCAACGACCTGTTCCTCAAAGGTGGTAGGGTAGGTTCAACTGAAGGGATCATCACCGAGATCATGTCTCTTGCGGATGACCTAAAAGTTAAGACAGACAGGGGAATGTTGATGGGTATTTTACCGCGGATGAATGCCAGTGACCACGCGCTCAGTAAGGTCATTGGCATCAACGAGAGGGTGCAAGACTTGTGCGTCCCACTGGGCGTGAGGTTTGTTGACCCGTCCGACGCGTTTTCGGGTAGGTGGGACCTTTATCAGAGGGATGGTTTCCACCTCAATGTCAAGGGTAAAGGTGTGATAGGCACGCTGCTTGACCGGCTTGACCGGTGAGGTCAAGCCCGGGATTGATGATGGGCCCCCACCGGGGAAAGATGATGTTGAGCCGGTGGCGGACGTACCTTCAACTGAAGGGTGCGTCCAGGTGGGTGACCCTTCTCCGTTGGAGGGGGCTCAGCCTCCTGCGGAAGTTGCCACCTCGTTGGTGAGGGGCTCTGCAACTCCCGACAGCCCTGGCTGTTTGGGAAACGGTTCGTGCTAGGGAGAGGTCAGAATAGGGAAGGCTCCCTCCGTGCAGTGCTTTTCAATGCTAGGTCGATTAGGAATAAGTTTTGCGAGCTACGGGCGCTCTTAGCATCAGAATACCAGGATATCGTTGTTATCACCGAGTCCTGGATTCATACTGATCGTAGGGACTACGTTGGGGAGTTCGAAATTCCCGGCAATAGAATATTTCGCAAAGACCGCACCCGTGGGGAGGGGGGAGGGGTACTAATATACGTGAGGGACACGTTGAGTCCGGTTGACTGCCTGTTCCGGTCGGAACGGGAGCTGCTTGGCGTCGATCAGAACGTGGGAGGGACGAACTATAGGTTAATCTTGGTGTAGAGACCTCCGCATCTCCTCCTCGAGGAGGATACAGCCCTGTACACCGAACTCCGTAGCCTGCTAGGGGAATGTGTGTATTTTAGGAGACTTCAACTGTCGTGGCATAAAGTGGGAAGACAGGACTGCTGATGCTGAAGGGAGGAGGCTAGTTGACTTTGCTGATGAGAACTTCCTCACTCAGTGGTTCAATGAGCCTACACGGGGCGAAAGCGTTCTAGACTTAGTATTCACGACCGAAGACAACCTCGTCACTGGCCTCACCGTTGACGAATCGTTGGGCAGGAGTGATCACGGTCTGATTAGGTTCCGTGAGTGCGTCCCTCGGGTGAAGCGTAGTAACTCGAGAGGCAGTAAGCTCGATCTACGGCGGGCGGACTTTGTTAGCCTCCGGGATAGCGTAGATGAGATGGGGTTAGAGGTCGGCGGCGATGTTCAGGGAGTGTGGAGTGCATTCCGGGACGAGTTTATGGTGCTGCAGTCTGCTGTCATACCATCAAAACCGGTCACCCCTGCTTCAACGAAGCCTAAGTAAGTGGTTCAGTCGTAACATCGCTTCGGCTATCCGAAATAGGAAAGTAGCGTATAGGAGGGCGAAGGCCAATCGTTCCCATGAGAACACTGAAGCGTAAGTCCGTCTTTGTAGGGAAGTGAAGGAAGGCGAAGGTTAGGCTAGCGAAACGTAACGAAGAACTACGGGTGGCAAGCCTCTGCAAGGGAAACCCTAAGGAGTTCTTCACTTATGTTAATAATAGAAGCGGACCTCCGACGCGGACATCGCTAATGTGCTTAATGAGTACTTTCCGGGAGTGTTCACCAGGGAGGACACCCGCATCATCTCAGAGCCAGGCGTCAGGCACGAAGGTGCTGGCCTGGATAGTGTTCGATGTACCGCGACAGTCGTTGCCGATAGAATAGACAAACTGAGCGCGTTTAAAGCTCCTGGGCCAGACCAGTTTCTCCCCAGAGTGTTGCGGGAGGTGCGTGACCAGGTGGGTCCCCACCTGGCTACAGTCTTCAACAAATCGTTGGAGATGGGCCAGGTGCCTGGTGACTGGAGGGAAGCCAACGTAACCCCTATCATTAAGAAAGGGGATCACGAAAGTCCAGGGAACTATCGTCCCATAGTCTCACTTCAGTTGTAGGTAAATTATAAGAGGGGATAATAGCGGATACGATCGTTAACCATTTGGATTCCTACAAGCTGTTTGGGGACTCCCAACATGGGTTGAGACGGCATAGGTCGTGTCTCACCAACTTGCTCGAGTTTTTCCACGTCATGTTGAGTGAGTATGATAAGAGTAGGGCGATTGATATACTTTATCTCGACTTTCAGAAAGCCTTTGATAAGGTACCTCACCGCCGGCTAATGGCGAAAGTGCGCGCGCTGGGTATTGGTCTGGAAGTGGGTAGGTGGATTGAAAACTGGCTGAAGAATAAGCAGCAGAGGGTTCTAATTAAAGGGGCTAGCTCGGGTTGGGTCTCGGTCAATAGCGGGGTTCCTCAGGGTTCCGTTTTGGGTCCGCTGTTGTTTATCATTTACATAAATGATATAGACGGCGGCATCGTCAGTCGGATCGCCAAATTCGCTGATGACACCAAGCTTGGGGCCAATGTTGGGACGCCCGATGCGATCGAGCAACTGCGTGCGGACCTAGGTAGGATAGGAGAGTGGTCCGAAAAATGGCAAATGCCGTTTAACTTGGGTAAAGGCAAGGTGATGCACATTGGCTACGCCAATCCCAAGTCGGACTACTCCATGTTGGGGAGTCATATCGAGGCAACTGATTTGGAAAAGGACATGGGTGTGCTAATTAGCAGCGACCTTAAGTTTACCAAACAGTGCGTAGAGGTGGAAAAGAAAGCCCAGAAGCTGTTGGGTTATATCAAGAGGCAATTTCAGTTTCGGAACAAGGAGATTGTGCTCTCTCTGTACAATTCCCTGGTTCGGCCGCACCTGGAGTATGCTGTGCAGTTCTGGTCGCCCACCCTCAGGAAAGATATTGAGAGGCTGGAGCGAGTGCAGGCGAGGGTCACAAAGTTAATCCCTTCCGTTAGGCATATGGGCTACAGTCGACGGTTACGCGCCCTGAACTTGTTTTCGCTGGAAACTCGGAGGCTGCGCGGTCAACTGATCGAGGTTTTCAAGCTCTTACGCGGGTTCAACGATATCGATTTTAGAAGCATGTTTAGTTTAAATGAAAACCCAACTCTCAACAATTTTTGGAAGTTGGATTTGAAACGGTTTAGGACTAGTGTGTGTGGGAATTACTTTACTTATAAGATCTGTGACACGTGGAACAGGTTACCTTCAGAAGTTGTGAACAGTTCCTCTATGGATCAGTTCAAGAAAAGGTTAGGTCAAATCTTGCACACTATTTGAGGGTGTACAAAGTTTTCCGTGGCACCCTTTGCCATTGGTACCTCTTCGGTATGGGCCGCAAGGACTTTTGAGGTACTTCTCTCTCTCTCTCTCTCTCTCTCTCTCTCTCTCTCGAGTTTTTCCACGTCATGTTGAGTGAGTACGATAAGAGTAGGGCGATTGATATACTTTATCTCGACTTTCAGAAAGCCTTTGATAAGGTACCTCACCACCGGCTAATGGCGAAAGTGCGCGCGCTGGGTATCGGTGGGGAAATAGGTAGGTGGATTGAAAACTGGCTGAGGAATAGGCGGCAGAGGGTGGTAATTAAAGGGGCTAGTTCGGGTTGGGCCTCGGTCACTAGTGGGGTTCCTCAGGGTTCCGTTTTGGGGCCACTGTTGTTTACCATTTACATAAATGATATCGACGGTGGCATCGTCAGTCGGATCGCCAAATTCGCTGATGACACCAAGCTTGGGGCCAATGTTGGGACGCCCGAAGCGATCGAGGAACTGCGTGCGGACCTAGGTAGGATAGGAGAGTGGTCCGAAAAATGGCAAATGCCGTTTAACTTGGGTAAATGCAAAGTGATGCACATTGGCTACGCAATCCCAAGTCGGACTACTCGATGTTGGGCAGTAATATCGAGGTGACTGATTTAGAAAAGGACTTGGGTGTGCTAATTAGCAGCGACCTTAAGTTTACGAAACAGTGTGTAGAGGTGGAAAAGAAAGCCCAGAAACTATTGGTTATATCAGGAGGCAATTTCAGTTTCGGAACAAGGAGATTGTGCTCTCACTGTACAATTCCCTTGTTCGGCCGTACCTGGAGTATGCTGT
>JAJOZX010007725.1:0-10000 GCA_023014485.1 Bathynomus jamesi | reverse complement strand
GTGTACATTACATTAGTGTAGCTTTTCATGCTACTCTTCATTTATATCTTCTTTTGATTAGTGACTACAAATTACACAAGACGAGTCTGTGAAATGGTGTGAAAGTTCTTTGAAGCTTTTTTGTTGATATATTTTTTCCTCTGTCCTATTAGGCTATAACGCTTCTTTCACCACTATTTTTCCTGTCAGTATTGGCTGGCGGAAGCTGGGAAGCTTTGTCTATTCTGTCCCTTACTACTACTACTACTACTACTACTATTTCTGTGTGAAAACTTTAGATGTTTATAAACGTAATCATGGTGTAACAGTTTTTAGTTCTCTCTCTCTCTCTCTCTCTCTCTCTCTCTCTCTCTCTCTCTCTCTCTCTCTCTCTCTCTCTTAGATTCTTTCTTCTCGGACTAACCAAGAGTGATTCTTTAGGCCTTTGTTAGCTTGCGTGTAAGTTCTGTAGCTGTACTTTTCCTTTTCTTCTTATTTTCTGCTTCTTCTTTTGTAATAAAGATGGATTTGAGCCAAAACTCGTATGTAGCGCATTAGAACACCCTTCTGAATTGTAAAGAAGGTAGCAGGTGATAATACTAAATTTGTTGAAATAGAAGTCATTAATTTACTGCCAGATTAACCGCACCAATTTTTAAGAAAAACTAAAGCTTTCTGGGCTAAAAAGAGAAGCGAAAAAAATTGGTTTCGTTTTTTAAGTCCAGATATGAAAAGGGATAAGCGAAGTAAATTCATTAATGAATAAAATAACTGATAATTACTTTATACAACTAGGCTTCTATCTGCACATCAGGGCCGGCTCAAAGGGTTGTGGCGCCCTGAGCCAATTTTGCTTTGGCCCCCACCCCCATCCATTTTTTATATAAAGGTTTTTTAGTTAAAAAAATAATTTTTTTTTATATAATTTTATTGTTTATTTCATTCAGTACATTTTATCAAAATATGCTAGAAAGTGGCAGTAGGCTACTAGGCTAACACTCGGTCATCACTAAATTCTTGAGCAAACGCCACGTATTTGTTTCCATAATTTCGTAGTTATGTTTAAGTTTTGAACCACACTATTCATATCATTCAAAACCTTCAAGAACACAAGGTGTCGACATTACTTCATATGTTGATATCCTCCTATAGCTACCACTAATGCAAGATTCTACATTCCAAAAAAACAGAGCTAAAATATGAGCTAAACATATTTTCGCTGGTAGGAAAACATTCATCAGCAAAATTTGGCGTAAGGGAATGTACACTAAAACACGAACACCCTTATTATATATTCTCTGATGTAGCAGTGCTGATAACTTACCTATAATATGGTTAAAAAATTAAGAAGAATTGCAGCGGTGTGGTGAGAGTCGGCGCCGCGCGAGAAACAGCTGGCCATTGTTTACATTACCCTTCTCCCACGGTCACACTTCTCTCTTCCCTCACCTCCCGCGTCCTAATTTTCTATGTAGAACCCCTTTTTTAAACTGTTCACTTGTTTCTTGTTGATTGATAGCGATATTTTGTCCTTTTTTTCTGTTGTTCTTTCGATTTTTGGCGCCCCTTAAACTTCGGCGCCTTGAGCCAGTGCCACGTCGGCTCGCCCCTTAAGCCGGCCCTGCTGCACATCATTTTGCATGTGTGTGTGTGTGTGTGTGTGTGTGTGTGTGTGTGTGTGTGAGAGAGAGAGAGAGAGAGAGAGAGAGAATATATAACTACTTGATTTAAACGGATTGGATATTCTCAATGAAATCCATTAAGCCTAAATCAACTTTCCACGAATTGGATTTCCCTCAAAATAATGAGACCAAATTTGCTTTAGATTTCGGATCAACTTTCGTGAATAGTGTAAATGAATAATTTCACTGTATTAATGCTACAATCGTATGACTTACATGGAATCCATCAAGCCCACCACATGATGGCATAATGGCATAATGGCTAGAGAACAGTAATGTAATAATTATTTCGCTTAACATATACAGTATGTATATATATATATATATATATATATATTATATATATATATATATATATATATATATATATTTTTTTTTTTTTTTTTTTTAAGTTCGGGAAGAACCGATTCGCCTCTATTTAAAAGGGCATATCTCGGCGGAAAAACAAAGAAAAGGTAAGAGGAAAGACAGAGGAAAAAGAAAGGGTGGAGGGGACAGTCGAAGTGGAAAAAGACCAAAGGATGACAAGGACTGCAGGGTCGAGCCCCATCATCCTTGGGTGCTAGGGCCGGGAGGGCGCACGTGAAACCTCCAGGAACAAGCACGTACAAACGAGCACAAAGAGCTCAAGAGCACGAGCTTAGAACCCCCTTGCGGGGATATATATATATATATATATATATATATATATATATATATATATATATATATATATATATATATATACTTATAGGTTTTTAATCAGTCGCGAAAAGAATGCAATGGAATTTTATTCTTAATAAAACCTGCGAAATACGTTACTGTATTCTTTCCTAATCAGAAGCGAATTTTTTTTTCATATTAAATAAGAGACTTTTTGACTATCTAAAAACTTCTACGAGTATATCCAGTAAGCTACAGTTACAAAGAGAATTTCTTCAAAGAAAAATTGATTTTTTTTTCTGAGTTTTTAAATTTTAGTATTTTACCAATACATTTTATTTCCTCGGCGTATATGTATAAGATATATAAAAAAACGCAAGGAAGCGAAAAAATACAGAAAAAAACGTTGAAAATAGCTAAAAAACGTTCCAGAAATGAACAAAACTAAAATAGAAATGGGCAAAAACGTAAAACAAAAAAAAACCCGATAAGAACATATATGAATACATACGGTAAGGGAGAGAAATGTTAGAAGTAATAATTCATTGCTAAATTGATACCGAAATACGAGCATAATGAACTGCCAGAAGTACGAGATTTCGCACCTAATCTCTGATAGAACTTTTTCGAGCCAAAGAACCCAGAAATTGTGTGAAACGTCGCGACTCATGACTTTCCATTATCCAGCGTGTTTCATTATTAAATTTACGACATCAGAGATACATTATCTCTCATACAATAAATTGTATTTATAAATCAAATCTCTTCTCCAGTCACGCGCCCAATTTTCTACAGAATGTATTTAACAATTTTTTCAAGATGTGAGATACTTATCTTTTTCTATATTTCATCCCTTACAAATATGTAAGATAGTCTACTACTACTGCTGCTACTACTACTACTACCACTACTACTACCACCACTACTACTACTTAATAATAATAATAATAATGTTTATTTGATATTTATTTAAATAAAATTGATCAAAATTCCTCACAAGAAAGCGTGATGTAGATTCGTCTTCTGTACTTTTTCGTCAAAAAGTTCAGTTAGAAATAAAATTTCTAAAAAGCATAAAAAATTACTAATTAGTAAAGACTGGTTATTGGTTTTGAAATTTGATTATTGTCACAAAAGAAATAAAATATTCAAAGAAAAAACGAATATTACCAATTAGTATTTTTTGGTGGTTTTTTTTTAGAAATTTTATATTCCTAGGCAAACTTTTGGTTAATATGAGTTTTATCGCACTCAGAATATCAAAAGCAAATATAATTATAAAATATTAAAGCATAATTTTCTCATCATTTTCATATAAGTCACTATGCTCGCAGATGCGTACTTAACAAATTATGTACATTTGAATATTATGACATTTTTGCATTTTTTTTCCCCACCTTCCAATATTTTGATTGGTGACGTCATGAGAACATGATATATGAGCTAGATTTTTTAAGTTCTTAGGCCTTTTAAGTTGCTAGTCTACTTCTGTTAGGTTTTGATAGATGTTTGTGGCGATGACATGTGAACGGTGCGAATATTATTTTGAGGATTTAATATACTCTAGGCTAGGTTTAGCCAGGGTTAGGCTAGTTTAGCCAGGGTTAGTTAGGTAAGGTAGGTTAGGTTAATTAATTTTGGTATTAATTAACCTAACCCTGGCTAACCTAACCTAACCCTGGCTAAACTGCCTAACCCTGGCTAACCTAGCCTAGAGTATATTAAATCCTCAAAATAATATTCGCACCGTTCACATGTCATCGCCACAAACATCTATCAAAAACTAACAGAAGTAGACTAGCAACTTAAAAGGCCTAAGAACTTAAAAAATATAGCTCATATATCATGTTCTCATGACGTCACCAATCAAAATATTGGAAGGGCGGAAAAAAAAATGCAAAAATGTCATAATATTCAAATGTACATAATTTGTTAAGTACGCATCTGCGAGCATAGTGACTTATATGAAAATGATGAGAAAATTATGCTTTAATATTTTATAATTATATTTGCTTTTGATATTCTGAGTGCGATAAAACTCATATTAACCAAACTTTTTTGCAAAACTGTGTATTGTACATAATGAAACATTTTTTATACATTACTTTATAACTTTAATAATAAGTGCGTACACGAGATAAGCGCACGGGTGGTGTGAATGTATTTGAAGACATTTTCTTTCAATATTCTTTTCCTAATGTCTTAATAATATTGGAACGCTTTTCCGTCAGCAGTGACTGACAGTTCTTTTCACGGATCTCTTCCCCTTCAATGTCATTCCTATTTCATTCTTCGCCCAAGAAAGAGAAACCTGCGAGGAAGAACTTCGAAGGAAGCAATTCTCAAATTGATCCAGTCCCATTGCCACTGTATGATTTTCCACTTTAAGTTACATTTTTTCAAAGGAAAAACCTCTCGGAACTCCAACTGCGTTACCGTTTCTCTTACCCTTTCCCAAATCAGGAAACACTTTTACCAAATCTGGAATTGTCACTTCGAGCATCCCTACTCTGGGACCTTCGATGAGAATGAGAATGACATCTTTTCACGCACTTTCTTTTTTTGTTGGACTAACCTACAGTAGATCTTTAACGTCCTTGTTAGTTTGTATACGTCCGTACCTCATTAAGCATCGAATGTGGTTAAAAAAAAGAACCACACTCAATTGAATCCCAGATCTATGATAGAAGGTCCAATCAATAAATTCTCGGAATTGTTTCGTTAAAAAAACTAATTAATTGTGATTCCGCGAATTTATTGACTGGACTTCGTGTAAATGTTAAGAAACGATTGAATCCAAATTGAAAGAAATAATTTTCCTTTTAGAAATTAAATATAAACGTTTAAATAACTTTTGTATTTCTTTCAATAACTTTTATATTTTGAACAAATCATTTCATTTCTTGTTTTGTTTTTACCCAAATTTACATTCATTCGCAATTTTGGGTATGACTCAAATACATTTACATTATAAATTATGTTGCGAGTATAAACTCAAATTTATATATATATATATATATATATATATATATATATATATATATTCAGAGAGAGGAGGGGCGACAAGCTTGACCTTCGCGAAATGAGAAATCATCGCGCGGAACCTTTGTAAGGTTGTAAGGTAAGGTAAGGTATATAATATATATATATATATATACACAGTACTTCGTTAACTTCGTTGCTGTTCCGTGCGTTGGTCTCTCTTCACACGAAGGTCAAGCTGGTGGCCCCGCCTCTAGGTCTGGCTTGGTGGAAGAGCGAGTTGCTTTCTTGCGCTCTCCACCGTACATAGCCAGGTACACCCGGCTCATCTGGTACCGTCCTGAGTCAGGCATCTAGTCTTCTCTTGAAGATTTCAACTTTGATCCCCGTAACGTTTCTGAGGTCCTTTGGAAGCTGGTTAAAAAGACTTGAGCCCTGACAACCAAACTATTTTCCTTCAGTGTTGACGAGGTCCCTTGTAGGGCCGTTAATTTGGGAACACTACACATTCTGCCTTTCCTATTTTCCAGCATTGTTTGGATGGTAATTGGGTTTAGTTTGAGGTTTGGTACCAGCTTTTCGATCATTTTCCATATGTAGATTATGGTGTACCTCTCTCCTCTTCTTTCCAGGGGTACAGATTTAGTTTACGTAGTCTTTCCCAGTAGTTGAGTTCTTTGCAGCCATCAATCTTGACTGTGAAATGTCTCTGCGTTTCTTCGTTTATTTGTTTCTTCCTTTTTATATGGGGACGTCAAAACTGAGCAGTATTCAAGTTTTGGTATGATCAGTGTTCTCAGCAGGGGAATCATTACTGTCTTGTCCCTTCTTTTGAACGTTCTTAGTACGTGTCCCCCGACTCTTTTTGCTTGGTTTATTGCTATCTGATTTTGTGTCTCGAATTTGGCATCATGAGTCATTATTACCCCCAAATCGACCGCTTTCGTGCTTCTCTGAATTTCTTGTCTATCTGCAGCATAATATGCAGTCTGTTTAAATTCCTCATTTCTACCTTATCTCAAGAGCTGAAATTTCTTGGTGTTAAATGTCATATTGTGGTCTTCTGACCATTTGTATATTTTGTTTGTGTCCCTCTGCAAGGCCTCCACTGCGTTTGCATCCCTGATTTTTCTTCTGATCTTTGTATTGTGTACAAATGATGTTACTATACTGTTGCTGTTTACTCCGCTATCTACGTCTGTTAGCATGATAATGAACAGAAGTGGGGCCAGCACTGTACCTTGTGCTACTGAGCTGCATACTTCTGATTCTGATGATGATACACTTTGAATTTTGACCACCTGTAGTCGTTTTCTGAGGAAGTTGTAGATCCATTTTCCCACTTTGCCTGTTATTCCCATATGTTTCATTTTATGTGCTATTATACCAAGATCACATTTGTCGAAGGCTTTAGCAAAATCCGTGTATATGACATAGTTTTCATTGCCTTCAAGTGCATCTAGGACATTGTTATGATGCTCTATAAGATGTGATAGGTATGATCTTCCTGATCGGAGTCCGTGTTGATTTTCGTTGAATCTTTCCAATGTCTCCAAGAAGTCATAGATTTTCTCTCTGACTATTCTTTCAAATATTTTGGTGGGGTGGGACGTCAATGACACTGGTCTATAGTCCTTTGCTTGAGATCTACCCCCCCCCCCCTTTATATATAGGGACGATGTTTGCTCTTTACAAGATGCTCGGTATTTCCTCAGTGTCTAGGGATCTTCTCCATATTCAGTATAAGGGTGTAGCTATTTCATTTCTACAGTTTTTAATTAATAATGCGTTCCATTTGTCCGGACCTGCAGCTGAATGTGATTTCATTTGTCCTATAGCTCTCGCTACATCTTCTGAGGTAAAATCAAAGTCTGTTATACATTCTCCTTGCAATTTCTCTTTGAAGAATGCATCTATGTCAGGTATCGCTTTGTCACTTTTTGAGGTACTGAACACCGATTCATACTGGGCTTTCAATGTTACAGGGGTCAAAATTGAAGTTTTCAAAAGAAGACTAGATGCCTGGCTCAGGACGGTACCAGATGAGCCGGGTGTACCTGGCTATGTACGGTGGAGAGCGCAAGAGAGCAACTCGCTACTCCACCAAGCCAGGACTAGAGGCGGGGCCACTAGCTTGACCTTCGTGTGAAGAAAGACCGACGCACGGAACCCAAACAAGTTTAACAAGGTATATATATCCCAGTCGCTCTTGACGGTATCATTTGTTGCCATTAAAGTCAAGTGCACAATTACGCCCACATTGCTAATTTCTTAGATCTGATTGGTTATATTAGATCAGAAGGAGTTGTGCTGCATAACAATTGGACATCCATTTCTCTTTGGAAGCGACGAATCACAGATTTCATTCTCAAATTTTTCAGCAATATTAAAAAAGATAATGCCGAAATATTTCATAGGATATGAAACCAAAAAAAATTCAGATCTAATTTTTCTCAAAAATATTAGTCTCGTAGCAGTGGATCTGAAAAGGATATACAGTATATATATATATATATATATATATATATATATATATATATATATATATATGATGAATAAAACCACGAAGGGAAAAGAAACACAAAGTGGTGCTCAAGCGCTTTCGTCTAATGACATCCTCAGGAACACTGGAGTGAAAGGAGAGTTCAAGGCAATATATAGGTTATAAAAATAAACCTATATATATATATATATATATATATATATATAGTAAGTATAGAAAAAATTGTGGGAGGAGCAAACACATTTGTATGGGAAAATGACACTTTTAGCACTTTGGCCGAAATTCAATATAAATTCAAATGGCTTGTTTATGAAACAGGTCACAAAAGAATAAAGAAATAAAAATAAATATAAATATAAATTGGACAAAAAAAAATTACAAAATAATGCCTTAGTGATATATATGTCACAGCCTAAATAACCATAAAGAAATAAACCAACAGATAAAAAACCAAAAATTGTAAGTGGAGTCTACAAATTCAAGCTCAAAAGGAAAGTTTACAATCAATTTAATAGATGATGCCAAATTGATATATATGTCACAAAGAAATAAAGAAATAAACCAAAAAAAAAATAATAATAATAAATTGAAAAATAAATTTTAAGAGAGGCACACAAATTTATAAGGGAAAAAATTACCAAAGGTTTTTTAGTTATTGTCTGAATCATGCATACTATGGTCACAAACGAATAAAAAAGTACAAGTAAATATAAATTGGAAAAGAAAATGATGCCTAGATGATATATAAAGAACTATAAAAATATATACAACATATATAAGGTATATATACGAAATATAAACGCAATATATAAAGTATATATATATATATATATGCATGAGGGAAAAAATTACCAAAGGTTTTTATAATTATTGTCTGAAAAATCGGTAGGTCACAAGAGAATAAAGAAATAAAAATAAATATAAATTGGAAAAATTACAAATAATAGAACTACACATGTATACCCGCATAACCAAATATATATACATATACATACATATATACATACACACACACACACACACACACACACATATATATATATATATATATATATATATATATATATATATATATATATACATACATACACATACACGCATACAGCAATAAATTGAAAAATAAAATTGTAAGAGAAACATACAGATTTATAAGGAAACAGAGACAAAAACAAATTTTTACCACAGATTTAGCAACCTGCCCTTTTTGTTTAAATCCATTCTGAAGGAATTCAGAGCAACGGGATCGAGTTGAAACAGACCTTTACTCATGTTAAGGTTATTTGTAAGTTGAATTATAGCCGACTCAAGAATATTTCTATTAACAATGTTGCAAGAGTGAAACAAAACTGAAGCATTATTCCAATCAATACAATGGGATAACTCTGACAAATGGACAAAAAGGGCACTGGACAACTGTCCCGTTCTAACGGAATATTGATGCTGTTTTACACGCGTTTGCAAATCCTTTCCCGTCTGACCTATGTAAAAGGAATCACATTGCTTACACCCAATTTTATAGATAATGCCTAAATTATTGGTAGGGCTATTTTTTACTATGATGTTTTTCACAATATTGTTATAATGAAAAAACTACACTGATATCCAAAAGTTTAAGTACATTAGCAATGCCTAAGAAGCCCGGGAAAAATGGAAGTACTAAAATATTCTTTGACAAGGTGCGAGTGTTATTATTCACACGATAGTAGGTTCGTTTAGCCTTATTAAGACAAGATTCCATGAACGCAGATGGGTAACACAACTCACTTCCAATACCGTTGATATTTTCCAATTCGGCATCGATGTATTCCGGACTGGCGATCCTAAGAGCGCGGAGAAACATTGAGGAAAATATGGCCTTTTTAATAGAGGTGTCATGTCCAGAGTAAAAGTGTACGTAGGACAAATTGTTTGTTTTTTTCTGATAGATACTAAACTTAAAACCCGGGCTATCCCTATGAACACGCACATCCAAAAACGGGATTGAGTTGTCTTGTTCCACTTCTAAAGTAAATTTAATGGAGGGGACTTGGTCATTTAACTGAAGGAGGAAGTCATCCAGGTCACGATTCATGGGCCAGATACACAAAATATCGTCGACGTACCGCAACCAAGGGATGCCAACCCCCAGGATTCTCGGAATATAAGTAATTTAAAAAAACTCCATATAAATATTGGAGAGAAGGGGCGACAAAGGGTTGCCCATGGCCATCCC